>VYZU01005126.1:0-24366 GCA_013401355.1 Ceyx cyanopectus
TACATCAAAGTTTGGGATTCTGTGATCTGTATTATAATTCAGATTTCTTATAAAATAAATAGTTTGGTTCTTCTTTTCCATCTTTTCCTTTTGATTCTGCTCTTCTGCACATAGCTATCCCTGTTTTCTAGTATGCTACTCTCTGTGTAAGAAGCAGCACGGAGTCAGCAGCAGCCCTTTGCCTGCTACAGCAGGGAATAAGGCAGCCCAATGATTTCAGCCTGCATGTCTTACAGCTCAGACACAGCAATTGAACCGACTGATCCCATGTTTACATTGTACTGCTAATTATTAAAACTGTATCTCACGACTTTGCTCATAATCCTGGTCTTCCATCAAAGGTGATGTGGCCAAGTCAACAATCGGCATTAATTCAAGGATATCTTCAAAATATTGTAGAGCCACTTTCAGAAAAACAAAAATCCATATTTAAGATAACTGACTGGTAATCAAAGTTCTCAATTGGTTGATTCAAGATTAGAACCCCAGAGTGAAGAATTAAGTAATTCTGTTTCAGCTCTTTCCTCCCATATACATGGAAGTGTTTCAGAATTGACCCATTTTGTGATTGCAGGTCTTGAAGTCGAAATTATTCTTATTATGAAGTCTGTTGTTTTGGGGTTTTTTTTCCCCATTTATTTTTTCATTCCACATGTTAGGAAGATGGATGACACAATTCTTCAGTCAGCAACAGACTTTCTGGCTCGGACTTTAAGCTTTCAGCTGAAAGCAAAGTTTTAGTCTTGCCCAATGGGTTGTGGGATTAACTATCAAAATCACTTTTCTCTGATTACCAACCACATTACAATGTGCTTTTAAGATTACCCTGAAAACTGCCAGAGAGAACGTAGAGTTACCAGACTCAAGCATTCCAGTAAAACAGACAAAAACTTTCAAACCGTGCTGAAATTTAAACAGGAAAGAATGGAAGAAAGTTTTCTAATGCAAAACAGAGACAAGGAAAAGAATCTCCTTGCAACACTAACCCCAAAGTTGCTGCTTGTGAGGGATGCATTTTCTATGTTGTTGTCATTGGCAAGATCACAGACACAGAAGTTGTTGACTGCTATAAGTCTGACTCCATTAGATGTATCCGGATCTCTCTCTGGATTAATGCCACTACCAAATACAAAACTTGCCAAGGCATGATAATGTGCCAACAGGACAACAGCATGCACCAGTTCAGGAAGAGACCAATTATTTTCCCCAGTCTTGACAAGTTTCTGAAATGAGAATAAAAAAAAAAGAGTGTAAATATAAAATTTCTTTTGGCCCCCAGCTTTTCTATAAAACACTATATATTTTAGAAGGGGATTGACTCTTTTCTTCCAATAATACCATATTACTCTTGCACACAAATTCTCACTGGATTAAAGAAAAAAAAAGATTCACTTAATATAGTACCTTTTTTTCATCTGGGGCTGTTTCAGCCAACTCTATTTCAAAAAGGTAAATCTTGCTGGCTTTGTCAGACAGAGGAATTTATTGGCTTATTCGATGCTCTGGCACTTTCCTGAATTCGTTACGCTACTTGAAGCCTAACCAGACACTTGGGTAGTTCTTAGCAGTTCCTACGACAGGACATTTAGAGCTATTACAGAGCAAGACTTAGGGGTACCTGAATGTGCTCTTTCGTGATTAGCCAGGGTCGGTGGGCAAGGAGCTTGTTGATTTCGTTCAGATTTTTCAGCCTTTGGGGAATGTATTCTAAACCGTTCAACCACTCTGCAATCCCACCAGTCTTCAGAAACTCATCAACGTGCATATTTATTAGGTAGGAACACTGATGTCTGGCAGCAGCCTAGAATAATTAAACACAGAGGCAAACGTGCAGCACATTAGCATGTAATCTGATTTAGCTGCAGGTGGAAAACAGGTTACTAAGAGAAAACAAAACAATAACTTCATTCCAAAGGCCATGTTTTATATTGCAACGGATTTCCATTGAGTATGGAGGATTCTCCCAATAAAAATATGTTTGATTACTTTGCTTTGAATTGCAGTATCTGTTTTAAGTTGAAGGAGATACCTAGAAGAGATCTGGTCCAACCCCCAGCTCACAGTAGGGCTGACTTAGATCAGGTTGCTCGGAGACATGTCCAGACACAATCTCCATCCTTGGAAGATCACACAACTTCTCTTGGCTCCTGCTGCAATGGCTCAAAATCCACATGGTGGAAGCTTTTCCTAGTGTCCATCTGGAATTTAGTGTGACTTGAGTCCACTGCATCTCATTCTACTGCTGCACACAGCTGGTTGAATATCCAGGAAGAAGTTTACTCAGCTTTAACTGCCTTCTGTCAAACCTTGCTCCTGTGGGCATGTGTCACAGTTTAGGGTCAGGGCAACCCCCAGACCGATAACAGACACTCTCTTTTAACCCCTCTGCCTCCCCAGAGGGGGAGAGAAAAGGAATAAGGGAGAGAGACTTAGTGATTAGAAAAAGGAAACTAGAACAATTTAATGAAAAATGAAAATGAAATATATACAAATATGTACAAAGCCAGTACCGAACCCAACCCCTCCGATGGTAATTATGTCACCATCACTGATGCTGTGGAGGAGCTGGACTCTGGCACCGGGTCTTGGGAGCAAAAATAAACAAGCACGAGAGCCAAAGCAAAAGGGAGAGACCAGAAGTGAAAAGGGCCGAACCTCTGGACCCCTGAGCTTATATACTGGATATGATGTCTATGGGCTGGAATACCTCGTTGGTCAGTCTGGGGTCACCTGTTCTGTCCGCTCCTCCCCGCAGGTGCGGTCTTTCACTTTTCTGCACCCCTCTGTGCAATACACAAATTCTAGCAATGGCCTTGGTTTGCATTCCATCCCTGGTAGTAACTCTAAACATGAGGTGTTATCACTGCTAGAAGCAGACACTGTCTGCAAAACATGCTGCTAACCCCAGAAAGCGCCGCCAGTTAGAAAACCTGAGCTGAAAAAGTAAAATCACTGAACAGAATTCGCTCGGTTTTCACCCAAACAGCATGTGAGTAGAATATCACTGTGGAAACAGGGAAACGCAGGTTGCCAACTCTCCCTTTTCATGTAAAACTTTCTGGCTAGGCGTGCTTTATTATGATAAAAATCAACTCTAAAAATTAAACCCCTGTAAAAATATCACCCCAGTCTCTCCCTTCTAAAGTTTGTTTTTTTGTTGTTTGTTGTTTATTTTTTTTAAGTACACCAGTCAAGGTTGCAGAAGAAAATATATAGCTTGTTGGTACATACCATTATAGCAATGTAGTGCCTATAGGGCAAAGGAAGGGGCCCATCCATGCGTAGCATATAGAACTGGCTGCGGAGGAAAGACTCCAGGTACTGGGTATGGATACTCATGACTTGCGTAATGTTGTCCAGGCGACCAGATGTAGAGTATTCTTCCACAAGAAGATTAGTACGTTCATCCAAACCATTTGCTTGCATAACCTTAAAAATCAGATGGACAAACATGTTGGACAAAACAGAGATTTCCTCTACCTTTATCCCTGTGGAGAAACATATTGCAGTATGAAAGGTTTGCTTGTGTACAAACTTAAAAGTAATGCTGGAGATCCGATGTATATTTGTAAATAATACATTTTTGCATGCATGTGAATACACACAGATGCTACTTGTATACTGACAATTGAGCACTTTACACTGTACTTCTGTTAATATGTTTCTATGAAAACCAAAACCATTTTTCTGTAGATCTTTCCCAAACTCACAGATGCTTTAAGTCAAACCTGTACGGAGAGCTGGAAGTAAGCTAGAGATAAATGGAAAGTCTTTATGGAACTCATCCTGTATAGATGCACACCACCTGAGTATATAGCCCTAAAACCAGTTCCAAAATTAATGGGGAGGAACGGGGTTACGTAACCAAATTATAGAAACAGCATGGCAATCTACCCCTTCTGTGCTTGTATAATTGAAAAAGAGATCAAATGCTAATTTGTCTGTAACAATCAAGTATACTTAGAATAGGAATTTAATGCATTCTTTAAACAAAAGCTGTTCTTTAATTATTCCAGCCAGTGTAAACCTTGGGCACAAGATTAAATGAAACAGCAAAAGAATAAGTACCTCTCACTTTGCAAGCCCTGACAGAGTAGTAGTGCTATTACTCTGTGTTTATCACCAAGAACAGCCATTCTCAACATGTTCACTGTGGAATTTACACACACAAGACTGGAGTAAGAAGTATTTATTCTGAAACTACACAGTATTAAACCAGCCAGCTGACTACTGGAATGGGAAAGCATTCTAGCTGGGTTACTGCACACAAAGATAGAAAGTGCCTAAAAGAAGATGCAACGTTTTTGATGGGTTTTTTAGTTTTGTTTTGGTTATTATTATTATTATTATAAAAAGATATATATTGCTGAAGCACTATTAGATTTAAAATACATTATCCTTCTTTATGATGGGCAGATGAATGGATCGTGGGACAAGTTTTTTTTTCATCAAATCTTATAAAGAATTACATACAAAGAAACATACCACATTTTCACTTCTCACCACTGTAGTTCGCTATTCTCATTTGTGGGGTCAGGAAAAAAGGGAAAAAACAGCTATACAGTTAGGCTGCTCCATCATTTTTACACTTGGAGCTCTTCACTATGGCAGCTTTTCTGTGTTTTTTACCCAATACTATGCTTCTTCAATTTTCCTTCAGAATGTTTTTACCATCACAAGTTTACTCAAAGATCATTTAATCTCACTTATTACTGTACATCACTCCAAGGAGTCCCCCTTATTCTTCAGCAAGTTTACCTCCCATGTACTTAAGAGATCTTTGTGCCATCTAGTAGTTCCTTCAGGAAATCACACTCCTTGTGTCTCTAGTAAGATTTCTAATCTTCTCCAGCTTATCAGGAGTTTTCCTTGTAACAGTACAAGCTATGGAAAAGAAATTCTGCTGACAAATTCAAAATGTCCTCTTGGTCCTTCTAGCATGTGAATTATCTGCCTTTAGCAACTACTTACAACAACAACAACAAAAAGTCCTGGTTTTACAGTCAGCCATCCCCCTTAATGAATTGTTTAATAAATAATATTCTGTGAAGACTGAGAACACAGGATAATACCACCATAGCAAAGTTTCTACTTAACAGTAACAATCTGCAAGTCAAGGCTCAAGTTGAACATTAAATCATGGCCAGAAATCTTGAAGTCAAACTGTACCTTTCAACCACAAATTCTCTCAAGAGCCACAGTTACGGTCTAAGGATTTAAGTCATATTTTCAGGTTCTCTCAAACTGAAGGCCAGACACTGCTCTGAGAGCTATATAATCACATGAGTGCAGTACTGGATAGGCGTCCCCTTAGGCTTGTCATTAAGAGTAACAAGTGATCATTCCCCATGAGAAGAGCAGGGCTGGTACTCACAGCTGTCTCTTAAAGAGTTCTGGCGACCAAAAAGAGGTCAAACAGCACCACGTGTGTGAAAGGGCAGAGTGGTTCTTACATCACTGAGCCTGCTCCAGAGAAGCCATCANCTCACTTTGCAAGCCCTGACAGAGTAGTAGTGCTATTACTCTGTGTTTATCACCAAGAACAGCCATTCTCAACATGTTCACTGTGGAATTTACACACACAAGACTGGAGTAAGAAGTATTTATTCTGAAACTACACAGTATTAAACCAGCCAGCTGACTACTGGAATGGGAAAGCATTCTAGCTGGGTTACTGCACACAAAGATAGAAAGTGCCTAAAAGAAGATGCAACGTTTTTGATGGGTTTTTTAGTTTTGTTTTGGGTTTTTTGTTTGTTTTTTGTGGGTTTGTTTTTTTGGGTTTTTTTTCTGTACCCATAAAGTCCATAGGAACTGAAATGCTTTTGAGATTTGCATGCTTCTATCAGATTTGGTAGGAATTGCATGAAACATTACATGTCATTCGAGAGGAAAGGCAGACAGAAAGGGAGGAATGCCATGCCTTGGCGTGCCACTGCAGAGACTTGTTTTAAATAGATATGCAAGTTCAAAGATAAGGCAAGTGTAGGGTATGCTTCAAAACAGCTGTTTTTCACCCCTTGTCAAACAGTTGCTGTNTTTCTAATCTTCTCCAGCTTATCAGGAGTTTTCCTTGTAACAGTACAAGCTATGGAAAAGAAATTCTGCTGACAAATTCAAAATGTCCTCTTGGTCCTTCTAGCATGTGAATTATCTGCCTTTAGCAACTACTTACAACAACAACAACAAAAAGTCCTGGTTTTACAGTCAGCCATCCCCCTTAATGAATTGTTTAATAAATAATATTCTGTGAAGACTGAGAACACAGGATAATACCACCATAGCAAAGTTTCTACTTAACAGTAACAATCTGCAAGTCAAGGCTCAAGTTGAACATTAAATCATGGCCAGAAATCTTGAAGTCAAACTGTACCTTTCAACCACAAATTCTCTCAAGAGCCACAGTTACGGTCTAAGGATTTAAGTCATATTTTCAGGTTCTCTCAAACTGAAGGCCAGACACTGCTCTGAGAGCTATATAATCACATGAGTGCAGTACTGGATAGGCGTCCCCTTAGGCTTGTCATTAAGAGTAACAAGTGATCATTCCCCATGAGAAGAGCAGGGCTGGTACTCACAGCTGTCTCTTAAAGAGTTCTGGCGACCAAAAAGAGGTCAAACAGCACCACGTGTGTGAAAGGGCAGAGTGGTTCTTACATCACTGAGCCTGCTCCAGAGAAGCCATCACTTACGCTCATAAAGGAGCTCATCTCTTGTACCAGGGGACAAGCAGGACTGTAAAGCTGTCTTTCAGTATTTCCACTTGAAAAGCTACCACCTGTCTGGCCCAGATAACTGCAAACTTACTTCATTCTCTGGTATAAAGGCACTTGGTCCTCTTGTCAGTGGTGGAGAGACTTGTACTCTTTTTTCCTGCAAAACAGTCACATAATTCAGTCAGCACTAGGAATAACATATTAACTTGCTTTATTTCACAAGATTAGATCTCCAAGGCCTGGAGTTGGTTCTCTTCCCAAGGCCACCCGAGCATTCTACAACCCACTGTGGAGGTGAAGCCTCCTCACCACATTGGTTAGATCAGCTCTGCATCCCCTGTACTTTGCATCAGTGAACAGCACCAATTCTGGAAAAGGGTAAGACAAAAAAAAACAAACCAAAAACAAAACAACAAACCACACATCTAATTCTGTTTGGTTTATAGACCAGCTTGAAAATACATAGACAATGGCAATAAAGCATTTTGCATGATGCTAAAATGAGCCATTTACTGGACTGAATGGAAGTCTGGAAAGCAGAAGGGGAAAAAAAGGCATGCTTGGGACATTATAAGCAAGATGCTGTTTTCTTCAATATCAGATCCTCAGTGTTGAGAAGAGTACAAACACTTTGTGTGCCAAATACTGACATGAAAAGCACAGTCCCTGCAAACCAGCAAGCCCCAGTTAAAAACGCATTCTAGACCTGCAGCAGAACGGCCAACTTGCTCAGCTGTCGAGTGATGGGGAGAACACCATACACAACACGTGCCTTGGTCTGCAAACCCAGCTAGAAGTCATGGAACACCCTTTGAGGATGGTATATTTAGTACAGAACAGAGTGACAGCCTAACAAGAGCCAGAGGGTTTTTTATTATTTATTAGGGCTGACAAATTCAACTATGATAAACTGTGCAAGTTTTCAAAGTGTGGCCACTGACAGCCAGAGGGGTGAAGGGGATGTGGGGGGGCTGCTGCTCCCTTGGTTCACCAGGGGCAGGACCAGCACTGTCCATGTCATTCCTGACAAATGCTGGCCCGACCTCCTCTCAAAGACCCTCAAAGACAGTTTCCTCTGTCTCCCCAGGTCATTAATTTCAGTGACAAACTCCTTGGATTACTAGGAAGCTTTCCTTACGTCTAATCTGAATTTCCCTTGCAGCAATTTAAAGTGGTAGCTTCTTGTCTTTTCTTCTTTACCTCTTTAGGGCTATACTCCACCTATCACAGATTAAAAGAATGTTAGGGGTTGGAATGGACCTCTGCCAGAGCAGGACAAAACTAGAGCAGATCACACAGAAATGCATCCAGACAGGTCTTGAAACTATGGCTGCACACTTTCTTAAGTTTGTGACTCTTAATAAGTTATCCATCAACAGCACCACTGGATTTACATACTAAATATTTCATGTCCCTAACATAAAAGTCTGGGATTTTCCATAACAAATGACCCTTAAATGCCTCTACTGGGGAGTTTAAGCTCAATGTCTGAGCATGCCATCGATTTCCACAGAGGAAAACGGAGCCACCAGAGCTGTGTAACTATGGTCTTGCTCCTTAAAAACATCCCGTCCTTTCTAAATTAGATTATGAAAAAACATGCAAAAATCAGCAGCAATTATTCAGGAAAGATGTTCCAAAGCAAACTCTTGTAGGACAATTAAATTTGTGACTTTGGAATAATTAGCTGCAAAAAACTTGCAGAAATAAGCTGGACCTACTGAGTGAAGCCCAGCATGCAGGAGACAACTTATTGCAACTGCCGCCTGCTGTCGCAGCCCTAAAATCCCATAAAATACTTTTTGTGACTCAAATGTACTCAGTCTAAAGTAGTAAGAAAAGGTGTAGAGAGACTTGTATGTCTGCACATGCAACTGCTTCCTCACACAGATACACAAGGTCAGGAAGACACCTAGCCTTAAATACCCAACCTTGCTAGCAGCCAGTCAGTTCTGGGAACATTACAAAAAAGAAAAATAGAAATGCTTTTCAAGATTACTATTAGGGTTGCATTTTACTTGTTTTATGAAGGTTATCTGGATATTAAGAGTTAAAAGCCTTTATTTCATACTGAATAATCTGGAGGAAGCAGCTTGCATGAGCCAGACAGCTTGGATAGCTGAGAAGTGTGAACTGTTGCTGGAGCACAGGTCTGGCCCAGAGCGGAACCACTGCCTGCTCCATTGTGCTCTCTGACCTATAACCTGCTTCTTCAGGCTCTGCAAAGCTGGTTCTTGAGGCCAGACTGGGGCAAAAAAATGCATATGCCTCTTCTGGCAGGATCTGGGCTCCGTTCCCATGTTTCCTTGTTCAGTGTGACTGCTATTACTCCTTTGACCCTGCAGATAAGCTACTGCTGAGAACGAAAGGAGGAAGCAGTACTTGGGTGGATGAAAGTAGGCAAGTATCTCAAATTAATCCCTGTGAATGATGACAGAAAGCCAAGGAGATAGTCAGACATGAAAAATGAGGTGTTTTAAATGTATTACAAAAAGGACAAAACCCATCTCCTTTTGGGTGGTGGCAGTTCTAAAAACCACAAGCCTGAGGAAAAAAAGACAAACATATCAAAACAAGAATAAAAAAATAAACCCCCCAAACTTGGTAACTCAAGTTGGTGAGTTCAATCACAGCACATTTCCAGAGAGCTGTGTTTTTTCTTTATTAGAAGTGTATACTCTTCCCTTCTATCACAGAATCACAGAATGGTAAGCGTTGGAAGGGACTTCTGAAGTTCATGAGTCCAACTCCCCTGCCAGAGCATCACCTGCCATACCATATCTGCTATGCCATTGACACAAAATATTATTTTTCCTTCATATGCCAAAGCTTACATTTTATTAAAACTGCTGAAAAAAAACACTTCTCAGAAGAAAAGGGATAAACATCATCTGCCTGCACAAGTTCTCAGGACGCTATTGATAAAAACATGGAAAGTATACAAGTATTAAGATAACTGTTGAGCTGTAGATAAGAAACACTGCTTCTGGGCATGCCTTATCTAGAGCAGTGATGTAAGGCCTACCCAAGAACCCAAAAACGAAAAATATGTATGGAAATCAGAAAGCAACATTGCAGATATATGGTCATTTTATGGTGAAAGTTCTTGCAATGCTTCTTGTTTCCCAAGAAATTGGATTTATGTTCCTGTCCAATTAGTCTTTGCAGGTTACACTTGACTATCAGTAAGTCAGCCAGGGTCCCAAATATCTTCTTTGAAACTGTATTCTTATGCTAAACAGATGAAGCAAGAAACAGGTTGCTCAGCAACTGAAATGCTGTACACACACACATACACCAGCCATTTTCTTCCTCACGTTCCTCCAGAAATGTACTGCTGGAGTAAGAATAAGTTATCCTAAAAGGTTTGCAACCAATTACATTTACATTAAGCCTAGTGCCTTTTTGTGGGGTGCTTCCTCAGAAGAAAAAATGATGAAGAACTTCAAAGATAAGCAGAGAAAACTGAGATTGGGCAGGTTACTGGGAGAGAGGACACTGCAAGACAGAGTCTAGAAGCAGGTTTTGCAGTAGCATGTTGTAGAACCAAGACAGCAGAACAAGAGCTCTGCAGACCACAGGAGAGCTGCTGAAGGAATCTGTGAAAAAACAGGTCTCAGTAAGCTTTAGCTGTGACTTGCTTTCTGCCCTTAAGCCGCACTTGCAGTGGTGTCTGGAGGTAAACAGCAGGAATTTTAACAGTGACAAAGTGGAACCGTTTCCATTTGCACGCTTAGAATTTGCAAGAAACACCTTCATCCTTGGGAGAACTCTGCCCAAAAAGCCAAAAGCTGTGACTTGCCATCTCGGGGGTGTATTTTCAGCTGTGGCAGTGACCTCACACCTTCCCTCCAGAGGCAAGGTGCCGTGGGCACTGGGATATGGCACCCGCATCTCAAATAGCTGCCGGGCTGCCACGGCAAAGGAAGGGATGACTGGACGAAGGGATGCAGGGATGAAGGGATGCCAGAGCCACCCAGCTGGCAACATGGCAGTGAAGCCCAAGCAGGAGCAAGTGGGTATTTATTAGGGTTTATTTCTATGTATACCAGCACTGGGACAGCACAGTGGCTTTCCTCCCAAAGCAAAAAAAATAACCTTTCTTCCTCTTCACTGTGACATGAGTCACTGCATCCTCAGGCTTGAAAGAAATGTCTATTTTTAGCAAGCTGCAAAAGGAGGCTGTTTCATTTGAGCCCTGAGCCACTAACTGGTGGGGCTGATTGAACAGCTGGTTTAGGAAGTACTTTTGAACACCTAAGGATGCAGAAAGCACAGGCGAGGGGCACGCGAGCACTGCACCAAGGCGGGGGTACAGAGGCTTCTCATACACGTGGCACAGTAAAGCTAATCCATCCTGAACTTGGCATTAAGGTGGTCATGCTGAAACTGGGAGGGGGGGTGGGGGGGTGGGGGTGGTGAAGAAAAAAAAAAAAGGAATAAATATTTTCGACCTCTCAGAATCATAGACTGTTAGGACTTGGAAGGGACCTCGAAAGATCGAGTTCAACCCCTCTTCCAAAGCAGGATCACCCAGGGCAGACCACATAGGAACAGATCCAGGTGGTTTTTGAAAAGCTCCAGAGAAGGAAACTTGACTCGTGTGGGCAGCCTCTTCCATTGCTCTGCCACCCTCAAAGTAAAGATGTTTCTCCTTATGTTGAGGTGGAACCTTCTATGATCAAGTTTATATCTGTTATTCCTTGTCCTGAGCACTACTGAAAAGGGATTGACTCCTTCCATTTCACACCCACCTTAATAAGGTTCCCTCTCAGGCTTCTCCTCTCAAGACTAAACAGCCCCAGTTCTCTCAGCCTTTCTTCACAGGGGAGATGTTCAAGTCCCTTAATAATTCTCATAGCTCTCCATTGGATCTTTGGTAGATCCTTGTCTCTTATACTGGGGAGCCCAAAACTGAACACAGTATTCCAGGTGTGGTCTCACCAAGGCAGAGAAGAGGGGGAGGAGGACTCCTTAGACCCATTGGACAGAGTTTTCTTAATGCACTCCAGGATGCCATTGGCTTTTCTGGTCACAAGGTCACATTGTTATCTCATGGATAACTTACTATCCACTAAGACTCCAAGGTCTTTCTCCGGGTGCTGCTTTCAAGCAGGACAGCCCCTAACCTCTACTGGTGCATGGAGTTATTTCTCCCCAGATGAAGTATTTTACACTTGTCCTTATTGAACTTCAAGAGGTTCACCTTTGCACGGCTTTCCAGATCTCACTGGGTAGCAGCAGAGCTTTCTGGTGTGGCAGTCACCCCTCCCACCTCAAGAGGGAATTTTGTGAGCCATGACGATGCTGCCACTCGTGCCCCTGTGAACTTCCAGAGTGGTGCAAATGTCTGGGAAAAACTCATGAAGAGGCTCAGAGCCTTCACTCCAACATAAATGGCCACCAGTATAAAGACACCAGGGTAACAAAGAGGACAAATTAGCATTTTCTGATAAACATTTTTTTTCCTAAACAAGCAGAGTGGGTTTTGTTTGTTTGTTTTTGTTTGGTTTTGGTTTTTTTTTATGAGGGGGAGGTGATGAGTATGTGTTTCTTATTTATTATACCTTTCCTCAGAATCTGCAAGCCCTTTTGCCACCATCTAGCTTTCTAGGGATCTTTATTATTTAAATTCAGTGGTCTATCTCTTTATAACACGTATTACCATCTGCGGCAATAATCTGAGTAGAGTCAGTCCTTGGGATATCTGGGTGGGAGTGAAGAACTGAGTTTAGGACTCCCTGTGTGGGGCTGTATCTCCTCAAAGGGCTCATTTTGTCCCCATCACAGACTTAGTTCTTCAAAGCCCAAATACAGCAGTTCAATCTCATGGACTTGATGCTGCAGAGCACGTTTTTCAGTTTCAGTCTGAGAGACATAAACACCTTCTGTGTTATTTCCCATGCTACAGGCAGTTTTATTTGCTGTTTCTGGTTAAAACCCCACCTACAAACTGGTTTCTCCTATCCCCATTACTGCTCACTGACCCCATTTCCACTTTCTTGGAATCCTGGGGCAGGGTCTACCTTGAATTGTTCTAATCACAATCAAATGCTCTGTGTTTCAGAGCTGTACGTTAACTGTACAGTCATACTGGGCCATTTACTCATTCTATCATTGCTAAAGGCAGAAGAAAGCATGGAAAAAAAATTAAAAAAAAAACAAACCCAAACAACAAAACTTAGCTTCTACTATTATTCAAACCCTTCCCTAGGATGTGGGAGGGATTTTGTTTATTTCTATGTATACCAAGCTGCATTTAATTTATCCACCTAACTTTCTCAGAAGAAGAACAGTTTAGAAATGTGGTGAAAGTTTATGTTGCATCCAATTCATTTTAGGTGGAAACTTTAATAACTTCGATAAAATTATATAAGATTAAGATAATATTTCAAGTGGCACATAATCTTGATAATTAAAAGGAAAATAAAATACACACAGTTTACTTGGCTTCACATTCAGTGCTTCTGGTAGGTTCTGATTAACAAGAACACAAAACTATATAATCAAAGCTGTGAAATATTGAAATTTACTGACAAATATTTATTGCTGCATCAAAGAAAAATTTGTTTATGGCATCTAGTGTCATAAAATCAAGACCTTTGTAGTTTAAGAATATAACTGAAACTAAGTTTGCATTGCAACTTCAATGATTTGGAAATGTATTAGAAGGGAAAACACTGGTCTCCTGTTCTTCAAAACAATTTCTGTAGAGAAAAGCTGAACGACAAAAGCGAAAATGTGAGAGGAATAATCTGAATGATGCTCAAGACTTTATTTGCTGACAGCACAGTTGTTCTCTTCACAACTGATCCATTCCTATAATTAAACAGAGGACATCTCTCCAGAAGCAATAAAATAAATGTTCAGAACAAACAATGTCAAAATGTTAAGAGTTCATAAAGTAGAAGTCCTAGCCTACAGTTATTTGTTAAGGGTATTTCAAGTGATTTTGCAATGGTTTCTTCCTCTTAACAGACTATGCAACTCCAGAAATGCAAACTAAGCAATAAAGATGAAAATTAGCAGAGGAAGTCTAACAGTAGGAAATCTTTTTTTGTGGAACAGCATTTCAAAATACTTAAACCAGTCATATTTAACATTAAGAATTTGGCATATTTGTGCCTGACAGCTGATGAAGTGGTGCAGGGAGCTGGGAAAAGAGCCAGTACAGTACAATTGATGGGGAGCTTTTCCTTTGGTAACAGGTTACAGCCCTTTTGGATTTCACACAATAAAAGGAAGCCTATCCCAAGTTCCCATCCCTCCACCAGCTATTAAGAACACAATCCACACTAATTAGAAACCAAAGGGCAGCAATTTCTACCCAACCCAGGATGGATGGCCATGCAGCAGAAGTCCAACAGCAGTTCCTTGATCTTTGGAAGATACATGGTGTGCTCAGCCTAGGGGAGAAAAACTCAGAAGTGAACATACTAGTTATTGGCAGAAAAACCTATCCTCTTCTTTGTAAAGAAAGCCTACGTCCTTTTTAGTCCTACTTCTGGCATATCACTCTCCCTGTCCTGAATTTCTATTAACCAAAACCAACCTCTAATTGTAACTGGAAGGAGACAGTCGAGGACTGCTGATTAAACATTAAAGTTACAAGGTAGGCTGCAAATACTTTCTTTATTTAAGAAGCTCAAACTGTGTTTTGCATTTTTGTCACAGCAGATCTGAATGTATCAACTAAAAGACACAACTGAACTTAACCTTGTTGTGGACAGGCTGGAGAGGGTCCAGAGAAGGGCCACAAAGATGATCCAAGGACTGGGAAGCTGCTATATGAGGAATGGCTGAGAGAACTGGGTTTGTTCAGTCTTGAGGAAAGAAGGCTTAGGGCAGATCTTACATCACCGTGTTCCAGTACTTAAAGGGTGCCTACAAAGAAGATGGAGACTCACATTTTACAAGGAGTCATATGGAAAAGATGAGGAGCAATGGATGCAAGTTACTCCTGGGGAGATTCCAGCTGGACACAAGAGGGAAATTTTTCACAGAGAGAACAATCAGCTATTGGAATAATATATCCAGGGAAGTGTTGGATTCCCAAACACTGGACACTACAGATTTGTCAGGACAGGGCACTGGACATCTTTCCTAGACTGTTCTTTTGCAAAGAAAGGTCAGATCATATCCTTGAAGTCCCTTCCAACGTGATACTCTACGATTCTCTTATTCTCTATAATAATCCACGCCCTGATCCTTGTCAGATACTACGAGTGCAACTTACACCCACATCAGAGTTAGACAGCTTGGTCCTGCTTACTGAAAAAGATGAACTCAGGATGAGACCCATAGTGCCATGGAAAGGCCTGATTTTCCTCCATAGACTAATCAGAATCCCTGGGTAACCAGGTCAATCATAGCCTTAGACAGCTAGGCAAGACACATACCACTAACAGACAACAAATGGTCTTCTGGTCTACTCCAGACTTAAAAAAACCCAAACCAAACCAAAACAACCCCAAAAAATTGAGAGAAACAAAGCTTCCCTCTTAAGTTTGTGAAGAATCTCCTCTCCTTCCCTCCCAGTACACCCAACAGTAACACTGGACTTTGTGTGCTCCCCAAGAAATGCCCTCAGGAGAGTAGGTCTTGTGATCATAAAGATGACTCAAAGCCTACAAGCATGGCAGCAGAGCATTTTCTGTGTTCCAACAGCATCTGATATCAAGAGCAAAAGATACAGTGTGGTTTAAGCTGGGACTTGTTTTATTTGTACTGTGGCCCACTTCCATCTTCTGATTTAATGCAAGTCTGATGTACTGAGACAGACCAATATTATCTAGTTTGGGGAATATAGCCTTCAGCCACTAAATTGGCAAAACTGCATCAAATTAATCTGCCTCCTCATCAGCCAGGACAGCAACGCTGCTTGCTAATGAGGAGTCTCTGCAGCAACATGACATATACTTTAATCCGCTGCCTCATCCTGCCTGAGCACAGTCCATGTAGCCAAGGCTGGCTGTGCTCTGCCAGTGGGGCCTGACGTGCCTGGGAGGCTGCAGGCTCAGTGTGGTTAAGGGCAGCAACTGTGGTCATGCATGCGGTCTCCATCCTCCTGCGGAGAGACTGTATCGACTTCCCCATTTGATCCATGCAGCAAATCACTGCCAAAAGGTAGAACAAATGTCTGATAGAAAGTACAGATAAACCAGCAGCTGCTTTGAATTAATACCTGCAGTAACTACTGATGGCATAGTCTCCTTACAATACAGTAATTCAATGGTTAAATATTTCAATTCATCAAGACACAAACATTTGATTTATTGGGCATACTGCCAATGTGAGAGGCATAACTGGTGGATATTAACAACAACAACAAAAACAAAAAAAAGGAGAGAAAGATCCCTAGGGTTATGTAAATCAGTCATGTATCTCCAGCAGAACTGCCTCCCATGAATGCTCTACCAAATTTTTAATAGAAGTAGTGTCTAAAAATGCATGTCTTGTAAGGAAGAAAGCTTGAATGATATTCATCTGCACTGTAAATCCATAATGGCACCTACTGCTGTGGAGAAAGTGGCTCAGGTTTGTTCAATGTTTGGATTTTTTTTTTAGTATTTCAAAGATGTTAAATATTCAAAATATTCAATTAATGTAAGAGCAGCACACAGCAAAACACTCCAACAATTTAAAAGAAAACCTTTGTGNTTGGAAGATACATGGTGTGCTCAGCCTAGGGGAGAAAAACTCAGAAGTGAACATACTAGTTATTGGCAGAAAAACCTATCCTCTTCTTTGTAAAGAAAGCCTACGTCCTTTTTAGTCCTACTTCTGGCATATCACTCTCCCTGTCCTGAATTTCTATTAACCAAAACCAACCTCTAATTGTAACTGGAAGGAGACAGTCGAGGACTGCTGATTAAACATTAAAGTTACAAGGTAGGCTGCAAATACTTTCTTTATTTAAGAAGCTCAAACTGTGTTTTGCATTTTTGTCACAGCAGATCTGAATGTATCAACTAAAAGACACAACTGAACTTAACCTTGTTGTGGACAGGCTGGAGAGGGTCCAGAGAAGGGCCACAAAGATGATCCAAGGACTGGGAAGCTGCTATATGAGGAATGGCTGAGAGAACTGGGTTTGTTCAGTCTTGAGGAAAGAAGGCTTAGGGCAGATCTTACATCACCGTGTTCCAGTACTTAAAGGGTGCCTACAAAGAAGATGGAGACTCACATTTTACAAGGAGTCATATGGAAAAGATGAGGAGCAATGGATGCAAGTTACTCCTGGGGAGATTCCAGCTGGACACAAGAGGGAAATTTTTCACAGAGAGAACAATCAGCTATTGGAATAATATATCCAGGGAAGTGTTGGATTCCCAAACACTGGACACTACAGATTTGTCAGGACAGGGCACTGGACATCTTTCCTAGACTGTTCTTTTGCAAAGAAAGGTCAGATCATATCCTTGAAGTCCCTTCCAACGTGATACTCTACGATTCTCTTATTCTCTATAATAATCCACGCCCTGATCCTTGTCAGATACTACGAGTGCAACTTACACCCACATCAGAGTTAGACAGCTTGGTCCTGCTTACTGAAAAAGATGAACTCAGGATGAGACCCATAGTGCCATGGAAAGGCCTGATTTTCCTCCATAGACTAATCAGAATCCCTGGGTAACCAGGTCAATCATAGCCTTAGACAGCTAGGCAAGACACATACCACTAACAGACAACAAATGGTCTTCTGGTCTACTCCAGACTTAAAAAAACCCAAACCAAACCAAAACAACCCCAAAAAATTGAGAGAAACAAAGCTTCCCTCTTAAGTTTGTGAAGAATCTCCTCTCCTTCCCTCCCAGTACACCCAACAGTAACACTGGACTTTGTGTGCTCCCCAAGAAATGCCCTCAGGAGAGTAGGTCTTGTGATCATAAAGATGACTCAAAGCCTACAAGCATGGCAGCAGAGCATTTTCTGTGTTCCAACAGCATCTGATATCAAGAGCAAAAGATACAGTGTGGTTTAAGCTGGGACTTGTTTTATTTGTACTGTGGCCCACTTCCATCTTCTGATTTAATGCAAGTCTGATGTACTGAGACAGACCAATATTATCTAGTTTGGGGAATATAGCCTTCAGCCACTAAATTGGCAAAACTGCATCAAATTAATCTGCCTCCTCATCAGCCAGGACAGCAACGCTGCTTGCTAATGAGGAGTCTCTGCAGCAACATGACATATACTTTAATCCGCTGCCTCATCCTGCCTGAGCACAGTCCATGTAGCCAAGGCTGGCTGTGCTCTGCCAGTGGGGCCTGACGTGCCTGGGAGGCTGCAGGCTCAGTGTGGTTAAGGGCAGCAACTGTGGTCATGCATGCGGTCTCCATCCTCCTGCGGAGAGACTGTATCGACTTCCCCATTTGATCCATGCAGCAAATCACTGCCAAAAGGTAGAACAAATGTCTGATAGAAAGTACAGATAAACCAGCAGCTGCTTTGAATTAATACCTGCAGTAACTACTGATGGCATAGTCTCCTTACAATACAGTAATTCAATGGTTAAATATTTCAATTCATCAAGACACAAACATTTGATTTATTGGGCATACTGCCAATGTGAGAGGCATAACTGGTGGATATTAACAACAACAACAAAAACAAAAAAAAGGAGAGAAAGATCCCTAGGGTTATGTAAATCAGTCATGTATCTCCAGCAGAACTGCCTCCCATGAATGCTCTACCAAATTTTTAATAGAAGTAGTGTCTGAAAATGCATGTCTTGTAAGGAAGAAAGCTTGAATGATATTCATCTGCACTGTAAATCCATAACGGCACCTACTGCTGTGGAGAAAGTGGCTCAGGTTTGTTCAATGTTTGGATTTTTTTTTTAGTATTTCAAAGATGTTAAATATTCAAAATATTCAATTAATGTAAGAGCAGCACACAGCAAAACACTCCAACAATTTAAAAGAAAACCTTTGTGAGACTCCATTGCAATTCATGCTGGAACATCCTCAAGTGCTACAGTATTCCAGCAGAGATCATCATTGCCAAGGGTTTACAGGAAGGAAGATGAATTTAACTGCAGGTTACTATAAAAGCGGATTGAGAGAATTGTTTAACCAGGGACTGGCTTCCAGGCTGCATTCTCTCACCTCTCCTCTTTGGCACTGCCATCATGTTCATTATGAGAAAGAGCAGAGAGAGCACAATGCAGATGCAGTGTGCCTTAAAACATTTAGAATTTTTCCAGGAGTGAGACTCTTAAGGCTATGTGTGCACCACAGTCACACACGGTGGTGGATCAGTGGAACAGGCTCCCCAAGGGAGGTGGTTGGGGCACCATCTCTGGAGATATTCAAGGTGAAGTTGGACAAGGCTCTGAGCAGCCTGGTCTAGTTAAGGGTGTCCCTGCTCACTGCAGGGGGACTGGACTAGATGGCCTTTGGAGGTCTCTTCCAGCCCTAGCTATTCTATCATTCTATGATTCTACTAACTACCAAAAATGAATAAATCTTTATTAGTAAAGTGTAAAAATCCATCATAGAGTTTAACTCGAGAAGGCAAAGGTGGAGGATCTTCCCTATGTGAAAAGCTGTTTGACCTGTAGCTACGAGATCGTGGACCACACAGTCCTGCTTCCCAGGCACTTCCACTACTTTTCACTAAGTCTTGCAGCATGCAATATCACTGCCCCGTTAGCGTTCTCACTTCTTGTAGCCCTTATCTGAAAATGCAGGAGGTGACACATTCTGTCTGCTCCCCTCATCAGCCACCTGGTGAAAGCCACTGAACCAGGACATTTAAATGGGAAGGCTAGATTTTAGCAGAAGAGCTGCACCCTGTCATTTCACTACCTGGAGTGTATCACAGGCGCTTCTTTGCTGCATTTCAAAGAAAAGGTAAAATCACAGAAACCCCATGCTCCAAAAATAAACTCACCACGTGTTGCTGCCAACAGCCTCTCTTGGTAAGTCTGTGTCCTTACAGTTTTTTTCAGATGAAAACTACTACTGAGCAAATAAACAGTGTCCCAGAATACGCTGCTACAGAAACATGCTCCCGAGCACCTTTCACTTACAAAGCCATACTATATAAAACCAAAGTCTATTCTGAGACATAGGCAAGTCAAGCAGATGGCAGAAGCATGGGTTTTCAAAATGCTTTTCCCACACGTTTCATGTCCAAAATGATCATAGCAGTTATTTTAAATCCCAGTGTAGGAACTATCTTAAGAGTTGGGGAAGTAACTTGACAAAATTCAGAAAAACAAATCCTCTCACCCAGATAAAAGAGGGAAATGTACTCAGCTCAGTCCTGAAGCCCCCCAGCCAGCTTTCTGCCGTCTTTTTCACACTGGATTGGGAAACACAGCAGCTTGAGTCCTGGAAAGCAACTCTGAACTGCTGAGCTTGCTGTCACGAGCATGTCAAGATATTTTAATTGATTGCCTCCTGGCTGTCACAGTCCGTGCACAGTGTGCTTTTACCACCTCCAATAAAAGGATCAGGAACAAACCAGCAGGCTGCAGGCCCAAGCAGAGGCACTTAACCTTTTCCACAACTAAGCCATGGAAGTGTAAGATGCTGTGGACATGTGAAGTCAGTGTGTGCTTAAAAGTAAATTACTTGAGCTCATGGAACAGAAACTGAAGAACAGTTATTAAGTATAGAAAAAAGCACCTTCAGCTCAGAAAGTTTTCAAGTACAAAATACTTGGAAGACTGGCAGACAGTGCCAAGTGAGCCTCATAATGAACTTATTCCATTTTGTGCTCTCTTCCTTAGATACCTTCCCTCAGCTATATCAGAGACAGGATACTGAATTTTGATCTGATCTACATTTGCTCCCTCACCATAAAGAACTTTAGCTGCACTGTTCACATTAAAATTCAAGATACTATAAAAAATATTAAAACATGAAGCTGACATTAGGTTTCTAGTTTAAGGAAAAAGAACCTATGGCCAAAGTTGCTTAGAATTTGAAAGGTTAATCCATTGAAAAGCTTTAAAAAATTTTTTTATTTAAAAACAAAAAAAAAGACAGAAGCCCATCTGGCGTAAGTTTCTCAGAATAATGCTCATGTACACTTTATGGCCACTGACCATCCTGACCATCTTTGTTACAGTTTAAATAAGATACAGAACGCTCTGCCTGGAACAGGATAGCCTCTTTAGACATCCAAAAGCAGCAATGTCCTCCTGCTTTAAGAGAAGCACCTTTTTTTTTTTTTTTCCATATTTCTTTGGTCGATGACTCAAACAGAAAGAACGTGCCAGACAAAAAAATAAAATCTCCCTGACTAACAAGCTTTACCTCTAGCCTAAAGGTATAATTTCCAAGAGCAAGCGCCTTGCTGTCTAAGCCAGGAGTTTAAGCCTTTTTTGATTAGTTGAGCATTTTTCAGAAGGAAGTGGTATCGACACCATGCCTTTGAGTTTACTGAAATAAGTTTTCTTACTTGGACTCCTTGAAAGAAATTCACAGAAGTCTTACAGGTACCAGCCCACAGATGAGCTCTTGACTCTTCACCTGATAGGAAATCCTAAACCAGTCAACAATTAGAGCAATTTACTTCTCCAAGGAGTCTTGTTTGCAAAGTCTAGAGACTGTTGACAATGAGCAAGGAGCTGACATGCTAACCATTTATAACATACTGGCTGGAACAACCATAACAATACTTGCATTCAGGCAATTTCTTCCTCTTTCTTCTTCCTTTTTTTTTATTTTTTAAATAACATTCTGCATTTTAAGCTACATTTATCCCAAGTGAGTCATTACTGAGATACAATCTCCAAAACACACTGACTTAATGTAGCTGAGCTGGTGGCAGCAAAGACTTCAGGTACTCCTGACAGAGCTTAAAAGAGATGCTGATTTTCAAAAAAGAAGACTCAGAAGATTTACTGCATGTAAATACAGAGATGTGTCCAGAGACAGATCAGTATTCCTGCTCTCTTCAGCTGTCCAGGCCAACAGACTGGCAGAACTTCAGATTTACCTCCGACCTCAGAGCTGACAGGCACTACTGTCTCCTCAGAGAACTGCCTACACTTTTACTAAGAGGACTTTTGCCTACATTACAGTAACTTAGAGATTACACAAGAAGAGCACCACCAAGTACTACAGAAATAATAAACCCACTTATTTTATAACCTGCCTTCTTAAGGATTTCTGTAGCCACAGAAGAAGTTAACAAATACTGCCAAATGAGACATTCGCTGCGTTCCCGTCTATCTGCCCTTTTGCTGAATTGAGACTTTCACATCAGAGTAAGCTCAGGTCCTGAGAGACACATTCACAGCCTTTATTTGCACCCAACTTAGCTCTGTACAGATGGAATTTAGACCATGCAATGGGTATTCCAACTTTTCTGGGAAACAAGAACCTAGCTTCTCAAACCAGACAAATTAGTCATGTGGCATGGCTGGATGCTGCCTGCAAGTATTCATGAGGCACAGCAAAGGAGTGTCCCATACAAAACAGCAACAGCACTGGAGAGTCAAACTGCTTTTGCTTGTACTGCAAGTTTCTGTTGGATAAATAGGTCAAGTAACTACAACTTTATCTAATACTTTTTGCATAAGTGACCTAAAGAGCAGGGGCATAGAGGGAGACCTTCCTTCCACCTCCATTCCCATTTTGCTTTTCTAAGACATGTGGGAAATTTGGCTACAAAACAGCCCCCCTTG
The DNA here is from genome assembly GCA_013401355.1 of Ceyx cyanopectus. Classification (NCBI taxonomy): domain Eukaryota; kingdom Metazoa; phylum Chordata; class Aves; order Coraciiformes; family Alcedinidae; genus Ceyx; species Ceyx cyanopectus. The sequence goes on from VYZU01005126.1 coordinate 22,363, forward strand.
GTGCACACTGTTCTCCTTCCACTCATCCTCTGCTCAAGTCTAACAAACACCAAGTGCAGTCCTCCACTGAACAACTACAACGCCAGCTGCAGGCACCTTCAACCTTTAATTACTTGTTCGTTGACCATTTCAACCAAAACACCTTTTCTCCCAAGCACTTGTGAAGCACAAGCATTGAAGCAAACCAACAAGTTTTGTATTTCTGGAATAAAAGTTACTTATTTCTCAGCAGGTTCTATCTGCATGATCCCTGATGTTACCGCCCTGTTCAATCTTTCCTCGGTAACGCAAAACTGAAAATGACCAACATAATTAAACAATTTGTTTGGGTTTTCTGGAAGGAGTAGAAGATGAAAAAAAAACAACCAAAAAATTGAAGTCTCTTTAAGTATTAATACAGCATAAGCTAGCTGGAGTTTCATTTCAATACTTCCACTGCATTTGTTTAAATGTGGAGATTGCAAAATGTAAAAATGTTAAAGAAGTTGGAGAAACAGAATAACAACAATATTAAAAAAAACCAAACCTACAATGAAGAAGACAAAAAGCTGTATCTGATTCTACCTCAGATACATTAGAGCTTATCTTTTGTATTTCAGAGGGAGAGCTAATCAGTCAAAATGAACTATTGACTAATGAACACTATGCACCTGAAGTGTTGCTTTAATGCATTTCCTACCACTAGGGACTGGAAGTTTTCTCAGCAGGATGCCAACGAAGAGTCCTGAAGCAAAGTTTTCCAGCACTAATGCTCTTGAGCAAAAACTGCTGCAAGTTAGAGGACTTAAAACATGGGTACTAGAACAGCTGCCATGGCACCCAGTGGGTGTTCCAATCAGCCTTTGGAAGAAACAGAACAAACCAGCTCATAACAGGGAGCATGTTGCTATCAACCTATTACTGTGTCAGAACAGTGTCAGCGTGTGAACTTCCACAGCATGCTTTTACCTCTGTACTCTTCATGCTACACAGAATGTGCGTTTGAAGCCCTACAGCCCTACAGGCCACTTTAAGGATTCAGTAGCATGGGTGATTCCACATAAACAGTTGACTTCATTTTCTATCTAAGCCAGTTGTTGCAGTATGGCATTGAGCACTCAGCAGAATAATGAAATGCTGATGCTGATTTCCAGGGAGGGGGTCAAGGTTCACTCTGCAAGCTCAACAGTTGGTGGGTATTTGCATGCAGGCAGCACAGTTGATTTCAAGACACAAAACATATGGTGGTAAAGCAACATTTCAAGTGTTCCTCCTAGCTGGAGGAGATCCAACTGTTGTCAGGTAGAGTATTTAGACAGCGTGTAGGTGCTCCATTTCATTAAAGGTCTAATCAAATTTCTAAATGTTAGAACAAATTACTATTTCCGCACCTCTAATCAGCAACCAGGGTGCTTTACTGTGAGGAATGTCAATCAACTCAGAGGGAATGTTTGTGGGTTTTTTTAGTTAATAGGGATAATTACATTAAAACAGATTTAGAACCATATGGACAAAACCCATCCAGATACATTTAGCCAATAACGTAACTATATTCCCTTCACCACATGCTAAAGCAGGAGATATCAAACATATTTATAAGCATGTGCTATTAAATTAAGTTCCGCACTGTTAAGATACTGTCTTAAGTAGTTCTTAACTGCACAATTCATACAGCAGAGAGAACATACCCTGGCATTAGGCTGTTTTGTTGGTATTAGCCAGAGCAAATCCAATGCAGTAATAAACAGCCCGAAGACGGAAAAACATGATTCTGAGTAAGCAGCTCTGTACTGCTCTAACAATGGTTCACACTCAGATAGCTAGAACTTCTTTGCTATCATCCACATAACACTGTTTTACTTAGGTTATGTGGAATTGCTCAGAAGCACAAATTCTTAACCCGCAAGTAACCTTCAAGTCACACTTAATGTTTGTTTTTGTGCAAAAACGTGAAGCAAGGAGTCATCCTTGCCACCATTCTTCCCTTTGAAGGAAGAATTTAACTGATCCTTGAAAGCATAATTT
>VYZU01005129.1:0-12228 GCA_013401355.1 Ceyx cyanopectus
GTATATACATATGTGTGTAAATATATATATATTTACATTTAGACATTGATTCATTCAGAGTTATTCATTAATCTTTGAGCACTAGCTTAAAACATAAACATTTTGTTTTTCTAATAAAAGATTCTGACATGCCTGATGAGAGGAAAAAATTAAAGCTGAAGTTAGAATTCTCAAACTAAGTTGATCCGACATTGAAATAATTTACACTTGGAGGATGAAGATATAACTAATGAAAGATCAGTCGAGGTTGTTTTTCATAAAGGTATCTTTCCTAGAAAGAAGTGTTAATTGCTTATGCTCCATTCTAGTTGCCTCTATTTAGAATTAATATTTTTAAAGAAAGTTTTTTTAGTGATTTGGTAGTAATCTAAATTTATGTAAGAACTTTTCATAACTATTTTCAGACACTGCATTTTCTTAGCCTATAAACAGCATAACAAGTTTTTTAAAAAAATCAACATTTACAAAAACCATATAATTAAATTTTGAAATGAAGATTTCAATAACTGAGTATTTTTCACTTGAGCTGTAACGTAAATATATATCAAATAGTTTTACATTTACAGAGAAGAAGCAACAGAAGACAGAAAACCTGTTGATGGCAGCAATAATTACTTCTTGCCTCTTCTCAGTAACAGCTTCCTCTGTGAATTATTTACATGTATATCTTCAAAAAAACAAATGCATTTAAAAATAATTAAATGTACTTTGGCCTTAACAAAGTTGGTGATAAATAGTACAACTCTTCATTTTGATCCCTGGGCTCCAGAGGAAGCATTGGTACCATAGTTTCCCTGTTTAATTAACCCTTTGCAATGTTAAATAGACTTTAAGGCCAAGTTTAAACACTTCTGCGGTGGCAATATAGAAAAAAAAAAAATTGTAAATAGCATGAATCATAAAGATAATCAGAAAAAAATGAAAAAAAAACTTTTATGCTCTAAGAAATTCTGTAAGCTTCAATAGAATGAATGTGCAAAATTCCTATTATCATCTGATAAAGTCTAATGTGCATACAGTAAAAGATGCAAATATAAGAGTAATCATCAGCAGAATGAGTTTGAGTTACACTATTTTTATATAAAAGGAACTCCACTGCATTTGCTAAAACTTGTTTTGTTATAATGCTTAGCAGCTTAGAATTTTACAATTGGAAATCTTGACTTCACTGCATGGGTGGACACAACAAGTTAAATGAAGTTAGATAAACACTTTAATAAACATTATTGATTATAATCAGTATTTTATGATCAAATATATTTTAGCATTCCTGAATAATAATTTTCCCAAATATCTGAAATTAAATGCATGATATACATTTCTAAAATATTAATTTCACAGACACTGGCTTGTTAGATTGTCACATCTGTCTAGATACAGTGATTGAGCAAGATACTTGAATGTTGTAAAATCATGTATTAATCTAAAACCAGCAGATTTAATATTGTACATGCAATCTCATTTTTGACCCTATTGAGGACTGAATAATAAAAACCAGTGTACTATAACATTATTAAAAATCACAGCATTCTATAACTGCACAAAGAAACAGCAATTAAGATATCATGGGTAATGTGGAATGTGGCAGCTCCTCCTTTTGGTGTGCTTTACAACTAAACATAATATGTGTCCCTATATAATCCCTCCTATATTCTCTTTTAAAGGAAAAAGCAAAGAAGCAAACAGTTCCACCTCTGGCAAACAACCCACTTGACTCTTTTTCTTCTCCACCTCTCAGTTTTTGTTGGAATATGAGATACCTTCATGACCATATGGTGCTCATCAGAGGCAGAGCGGGAGGGAAAACCAGGGAAACTATATGCAGGACCAAAATGCTCTGGACTTGGGGAAACATTTACTGCAGTGGGGATTAAGCTTTATTCCTCCTGCAGACAGTTTTATTAGGGCTAGGATAAAACTGAGCTTTGAAGATGGGACAGCTTGGCTTGTTTCTGTCCCACCCTTTCCAATACACAGCAGCCCATTGAGCTCTCAAGTACTCACTTCTGCAGAGCTCTGTCTGCCTCCACATTTTGCTGCAATATTACTGTGGTAGCTGGCCACAGCTCTGCAAGTAAGAAAGGAAATCTCAGCATCCAAGTTTATATAGCAGCAAAAGCTGAAAGGGATTTCATGTTACAAAAAAGCCCACACCACAGCCTGAAGGGTTTCTTTACACCAAATTAAACATCTGTTGCAAACACTGTAAATGTGACAGTTCTCAAAGACAAGAATGGAAGAATCTATTAAACCAGAAAAGGTTATGCCATCTATGTATTAGGGTTGCCAGCAACACCCCTATTAGGTACCAAGCTAAGCTATGAAGGCTGCAGGAGAAGTGAGCACAAGAAATACTGCCATTATTAACTCTCACTTTCAAACATTTGCAACTAGGAAAAGCAATCTTTGGACTAAATTTTCTCATACTAACTCTATGCTAAAAGGTTGAAAAAAACCTGTAACCGTGGTCCTTTTGATGAAAAGCAAGCCAGGTGTCTACTGACATTGCAGACTGTCTGCAGACAGCTACAGAAGATAGAGAAGTTAGTTTTGAATCTATGCACTGGCACCACCTTACTGGAACCACTGAAACAGCCATGAAAGATGGCTAATAAAATCATATAGCATCCAAGTGCAATACAGAACAGCCTTCAGACCTCATCAAGCTAGACTATTGTTGCAGATGGAGTGACGCACTACACTCATAAGAGAATTAACAATATGTTTGTTAAGACAGTGAGTTAAAGTTCAGTGGTAAATGCAACAGTGCTTTAACAAGATTTGGTAGCAAGGTAAACTTGATTATTTATTGCATAGAGGGCAGGGTCAGATAAAACTGACAGGGAAACCCTCCTGTTGAGTCACAAGATTCAAGAATTACACCTTGCATTTTAAATTCCTTCACAGAAGGGAGTTTAGATGTGACTGGAAACAGTCCTGTCTCAGACAGTGGTCCAAGTCTAAAGGATAGAGGTGCACAATCAATCCTTTCTGTCACTTAGCTAAGATTTCAGAGTTTCAGCAGGCTTATTCCCAAATCACTTTCCATGTATCTGTTGCAGCAAGGAGGCTCCCGGCCTTGAGGAGTAACCTTGAGAGGCATCCCTGCTCCAGGGGAGATCCTGGACTGCAGCCTGCTGCCATGCAGGAGAGCTCATCAGGCCATGGGCTGCCTGCTGTTTATGGAGTCAGACAATTGGCTCATAGTCATCTCTGCATACTGACTACAGATGTTGGCTTCTTCCACACTTGGCTTGATCTGGACACTGCCCAGCACTGGGTTAGGTGGGGGTACTGCTGAAATTAGCCCTTGACTGTTGTGTTGTTACCTGCCTCCCCCAAATCCACTGTGACCAGATGCATCCATGTAACACCTGAGCACTGTTACAGGAAATGAAGGTCAGGTTGGGGGGAGGGTGTTGCTGAGCACACACAGACTGTCACAAAACTGCAACAGAAAGTCAGGTTGCAATGATAGAAATAGCAAAGGAAGAGTAAATAAGCATTCACTTAGGCTAGTTACAAAATAAATACTGGTTATCAACCTTTTCAATGTGTTTTCTCTACCTTACAAGTTTTATAAAATACTAATGAAATCATGTTCAGAAAGATGGAAAGCAAAAGGCCAACTTCCAAAAGAATAAAATCAACAGAAGCCAAGATATAAAATAGTACATGCAGCTTGAAAGGTTGTATATATAAAATAGTAAGCTTGTTTTCATTAAAAAGAATGAGGGAGACACCAGATCCACTTTCTGGTTATTTTCTTTCCATGGTTTAATATATCAACCTGATGTCTAAAAACGGAATATTAACTGGTTACTTTATTAATCTAGCTTTATTGTAACCTACCAACACAACAATATATTCAGCACATGTTTATGTTAATCACCATCAAATATAATTACAATAATACAGCTAAGTAGCAGCCAGCCACTTCTTTCTCCACACAAAAAAATCAGTCCTTAACAAACTTGTTCCAACTTAGATCCTGGTGTTATAAATGAAAAAAAGCTAGCACTCAAGTGGTAGAAAACTCAGCCTTTCAAACACTGCATTGCTTTATTTGTGCTGTTAATTTGCTGAAATTTTAATGATGTTGCATAACCAGAAATCTACATAATCTAGAAATGTAAAGTAAAAATTTTGTGGACTATAAGACAGAAAATACTCTGAAGGACTTTGTCAATACCACCTGATTTGGAGGAGCATTCATAAATTATCTTGATAGGCTGGCAAATTGAGCTAACAGGAATTTCACAAAGTTCAGCAATAGTAAATACAAACTTCTGCACTGGAACAGTTCAAGTTGGGCAGTGACTGACTAGAAGGCAACTTAGTGGGAAAGATCTTGTAGATCCCTGTAAGCAAGTTGAGCACCCTTGTGGCAGAGATGAAGCCATGGAATTCCAGATTGCATCAACAGTTTTGAGGAAATTCATCATTCCCTTCATCCGATGCTTGTGAGGATGTATCTAGAGGACAAGGTCACATTTCAAACTCCCCAGTATAAGGAAGACATTGATCTATTGAAGCAAGGTCACCAGTATGAAGAGAATAATGGAGTACATGACATCAGTAGAAGCTGAAGGAAATAGTTTGTTCACCTTTAAGAAAAGGAAACTTAACAGGAATCTGCTGTCTTCAGCTACCCAGCATGAGGGCATAGTAGACAAGTCAGGCTCTCCCCAGAGATGAAGAACAAAAAAAAGAGGCAATTGCCACAAATTGCAATAAAGGAAAATCTGACTAGACAGTAGAAAAACCTTTTTCATAATGAAGGCAGTCATTGGAACAGGTTATCCAAAGATGATGTAGAATCTCCATCCCTGAAGACAATCAAAGCCCAGCTGAACAAAGCCCTGAGCAGCCTAATGTAATCTGAATGTAATCTAAATCTAAATCTCATTTTTTAAAGCAACATGAAAAATAGTTTTAATGCCCAGGCCCAGAGACTAAACCCTTTAGTCTGAGTGTTCTGTTCAGCTGCTACATAATATGGCTTTTTATTCTTGAGAAAAATGGTCATAAAAATAACTAAAAAAACCCAAACCAAACANCAGAAGCCAAGATATAAAATAGTACATGCAGCTTGAAAGGTTGTATATATAAAATAGTAAGCTTGTTTTCATTAAAAAGAATGAGGGAGACACCAGATCCACTTTCTGGTTATTTTCTTTCCATGGTTTAATATATCAACCTGATGTCTAAAAACGGAATATTAACTGGTTACTTTATTAATCTAGCTTTATTGTAACCTACCAACACAACAATATATTCAGCACATGTTTATGTTAATCACCATCAAATATAATTACANTCCATACAATTTGAGTTCTCTGCCTATGACCTAAATCTGGGCAGTTGGGCTTTCAGACTTGGTAACACCTTTCAAAGTGCATTAGTCTTGCTTGCAAGATATAATATTTCCTCTGTGGTCCAGCTAAGAGGAAGATATCCCTGCTTACTGCACTAAACCTATCAGCAGTTTGACACTGCAGATCAGCATGTGCTGCTGACCTGCCTATGAGACTGGCACAAATGAACCACTCACCCTGAACTACACAGCTCAATTCCTAGCAGTCAGCTGCAAGACAGTTCTGATGGGTGCTCTTTCCCACCCTGAAAGCCTTTGTGTTATGGTACAAGAAAAAAACCCCAAACAATTAGAAGATAATCAGGACCAAACACTGCTGAGAGGTTTGCTGAGGTGCATTTCCATTTCCTTGTGGCTGTGCTGAAAGGAGATGATAACCTTCTGAATGCCATAAGCAAGACTGAAGAGTTGGCCAGAACTGGGACTTAGGGCCTCCTGATTCTTCACTGAGCCTCAGTCCACAAACATTCACTACAGAACCTACACACACACCCTTCACACCCTCACAATCTGAATTATGTTCCTATCTACATGCTCACTTGCAGTTTGGAATATTGCAAAAATTGTAGCTGAGTATGACACTAAAGGCTCAAAAAATTCAGTTTGGTCTTTCATTCTTAAGGTCTTCATATCATACTCCAAAGAACTTGGAGTTTAAAGGATAAACATGTACATTTTTGTTTTAGACAATTAAATTCAAGTTATTCTTAGTAGGTTCATTTAAATCTTACAAACACCTCACTTAAATGAACATGGGAAGATTTTGTCTTTATTACATTCCATTAAGGCTTTTGTATAGAAAATCTGAAAATACCAAAACTTCTCCTAACTGACTCTAGGAAAAGCATGATTTGATTTCAAGTTAATTAGCTATATTTTAATAGCTCAATTTTGGTTGTAGCATGGAAAATAAAAAAAAGAAAAAAGTCCCTTAACGATACTTGTTCCATACTCTGAACTGTTCAAAGTTGAGTTTCTCAGCTATCAGGTTATTTTCAATTTTTGGTAGCTCACAGAAAGCATATCTAGCCATTAAAAAGCCATGTTTTAATGTGAATCTATTTAGAATACTAAATAAAAATAATTACATACTCTGAGAAAATTAAGTATCCAGTCCAAATTCCTATGCCAGGACTAAAACTGTCTTCTTGAAAATTATAAAAATTATGATAGCTTTTACACAGACATTTCATTTAGTACCTTAAGAAAAGTTAAAGTTGTCAGTAAATGTTTATGTTCCATACGTCTAATAACTGAACTCAGAGATCACTGAATAAATGCTTTTTTATAAAAAGAAAAGTCGATTTTTTATCATTGTGGTAAGAATTTATTATCCCATGGTGGCATCTTACCTCTATCATACCATTTTATCTCTGAATCAAAGTAAGTTTTCTAAAGATAATTTTCTATAAAATGCCTATTCTTGGAAGAATTCCTTTTATTACTCTTCCCAAGATTATACATAAGAGCTGGGAAATTAAGAAGTACTTCCATGTTATAAATTGTCCTTCACTTACATAAGTAGAAAAAACCCTTTCATCTCTGATGTTTACACATAGAGATTACATAAATTACAAACCCATATTTTATATTAATGAACACTGAAAAAACTCTTTTTGGCTTTGTCATGTGGCCACAGATATCTGGTTTATACAGAAAGCAGCTGTTTCCTCCATCACTTTTATTTTTATCTACCACTTCGATCTATTTTATTTGTAAGAACTTAGTGTTGCAGGGTGGTTTTCATTAATACTAGACAAATATTTTCTGTAATAAACTCCTCAATACACATTAGAATGTTTAGCCCTACTGGTAGCTTTGCAGTTACAGTCCTTGACTGGCTTTGCAAACTGTTACCATGATTGCTAGCTTCCTGTGTTTCCAAAGGCACATTATTACCAGACATTTAGTCTGAGAAATGTTTCTTTAATAAGTTCTACCTTCTCACTAAATTCATGCTTCTAGTAATTTAAAATCAGGATGTTAAACAATAGGACCCAATAAACAATAATATACTTACTAGTTAATTACAAAACTTAGTAACAGATTCTTTAAATTTAGTAATGTGGAAAATGCCTAGCTAGGCTAAGTGAGAAATACAGAAGGGCAGTCAGAAATTTCTCCTCTGTCACTATAGGAAAAGAATTTCTCCATTCTAATGAAGTGATAAATAGGAGCTGTCTCAGATACTCTGATTCTACAAGAAGTTCTGTATTGTGCTGCTGATGCACCCTGCTGTCAACTTTGGTGATACTGCCAATGACTACACTGGAAATCCACTGCAGTCACCAGAGCTCCCATAGTTCCACAGCTGAAGCCTAGGGTCTGAGAGAGAGAGTTTATTTTCACAATAAAACATGGAACTCAGTTATTAACTATTTAGACATTTTAGTTCATCTTTAAGCAATTGCTTTTTTTTAATTGTTACACAACAGTAGAGTTTTTAAAAACAAAAGAACCATGAGAATATTCTGAAGGTCCCCCTTAAAACCACAGCTTATTTCCTTTCTTTGGAGAAACGTAATCCAAAATGATCATTTTAATCAGGCAGTGTGCAACTTGCAACTTAAGAAGATGACATAACAGTTCCATCAAAGGATAACTTGTAAATCTGAGTAATTTGAATTGAGACTATGAAAGTTATATATCTGCCTACTGAAAATAGAGGGCATTAAATTATTTTCTGAAGATTAAAACCTGGCATTAGGAAAGCTCCCTTAAATAGTATTTCCATCTTTTGGATATTTATATAGGAGTTAGAAAACAAGCTCAGGAATTGGTGACTTTCCAGTTCTCAACATTTCAGGTCCATTTCCCAGCAGCACATTCTGCTAACCCAGCTGCAAACCTGGCTTTGCTCAGCCAGCCACACAGGAGAGAAAACACAACAGTTAAGGCTTTAGAAGAAGTTCTAACACAAGAGTGTCTACTCCAACCTGCTGGGAAGAGCACTCAGGAGTCAGCTGATGTGCATTTTGCTTCTCTGAAGTATGAACTCTAACCTGTGACTTCAAGCAGAGAAAGTCATATGCACAACTCAGCCAAAGCTGTTTTCAAAGGAACTGTTTTTGGCAATCAGAACAAACATTTTTATTGTATTTTACAGCTTGAGAAGTGCTGAGTCATGTAGATGGCTAAACACTGGTGCTAAACAGTCCATGAGACAAGTTTTTTTGTTATCAATGTTAAAAGAGTATTAATTTAAACATAGTAAAAATTAAGAATATTTAATATTAGAAAAGAAAAAGAGCTCCTAGTGCTCCACTTGCCAGGTTCAAAAGAAGAAATAGGATGAAACATGGGGAATAATCACCTAAATCCTACTTATGGATGACCTGGGAAAGAACAGCTTCATGAATATCAAATGGAAAAATTCTAAAGTTAATTGAATTATCAATGGAAATTTAGTGATTAACTCTGCAAATGTATTTTAACATATCCCCTCAATACACACTTTGTTATTACTGTCTAACAGAACAATGTACAACACAGGGAGAAATACTCAATTGCTACGTAAAGGTCATTTGTTTTCTCACTTAAATTGAAAAAAAAAATTCAATTCTATCTAGTGGCAGGGAAAGACAAAATGACAATCCAAACAGAAGCAATCCTGTTAAAACTGTTATTTCCTCAATAAAATTACTATCCAAAGGTCTGAATGTTGTATACTATTGGCAGGTACACAGAGTTAACATTTCTGTTAAAAAGATTCCTTAGACAAATGACAGAAGAGTTTGTGAAATCTGATGCAAGCTTAAATGTGTAACTCACTGATTTCTACTGAAAGAACTAAACTTAGCTGCTTTTTAAAATGAAAGTGCTGGCTGTCATACAATTTTATTGCAGTGTCTGAATTCTTCATTATTGATGAACAATTGGATGACCAGATGCCTTCAGTCTCTATCAAAAATGTGACTGTTGAAACGAGTAATACTATAATACAAGTTAAATACATCTCAAGGTATGCAGGAAGCTCATCAAATAATCATGACTTAAACAGGTATTAGGTAGAAGCCTGAAGCATGCTAAAACTTTACTTTCGTGGATTTTGAAAGGTAGTATCTCTCTGTAATTGGCTGTCTAAAATATTTAAATATGAAACTTTAGTATTTTGTGGTAATTATGTATGGGTGTAAACTGCAAATTTCTAACTGTATTGCAGTGCTTGATTTAAGCACTGGCATAACTTAAAGATAAGGACTCTCTGACACCACCATTGCCTTAGCTTTTTATTGCTTTATAGAGAAAACAGATCTTCTAGTTCCACTAAAAGTTACACATTCCATGCAGAGATCACTTTCTGAATTTGATGGACTGTATTACATAAGAGACCAAATCAAGTTGTGTTAATCAAGTTGTTCTTCTGGCCTTAGCTATAAATCTAAAACCTGACAGAATAAAGAAAGGGCACACAAATTAGAAGGGCAGGACATGAATTAGTAAAACACTGTATAAAACATGTTAAAATATCAGCTAATACACATACACTCCCTGTGAAAAATATTTTTTCAGTCATACCTTACAAAGCTTCAATTTAAAAGTATAATGAATTAATTCCTGGGAGATTTTTTTTTTCCTGTAAAAAATATTATCTAGGGTTTCTAATGAGGTCTGGGCAGAATCTTTATAAGTACATTCTCTAAAAGGTTTCTAGCTCTATGGAACTGCCCTGTCCCCTCAAAAAAAACACCTGCTGAACATCACTGCAAGAGAAATCCACTGATAAGAAAAAAATTACACATGTGGAGGATAAGAAAGTCAGAAGAAAAGTGAGCATGGAGCAGTAGATAAGAGTGCATAAAGAGCTAGATAAACAGACCTGCTTTGGGAAGTAAGAATGTGTGTTTCCAACTCCTGTGGGAAAAAACCAAAAGCAAACAGGTTTATCAAATGCTGGTTGCCAATGTCAGTCAAGTATCATGCACTTGTGCCTACACAGTTTTAGCTGAAAAGGTATCCAATAGAAAACACTAATGTCATGTCAAATTATTAGCATAGGACAGTCATAAAAGCCAGAGCATTCTTTATTTTTTCTAAAGATTTCAATGTAGACCATCAGCCTTTTCTAAATTAGTGTACAATGATGTCTTGAAACAGAAAGCTTGGATCATAAAGCATCTCCCCTAGCTTTGTGCAGTGAGACTTAAAATGAAAAGAAAATAATTCAAATATTTTGAATTTTTTTAGAACACCTCTGAAATATTGTTCTGGACAGGGGGCTGTGGTGGCTGCTCTGAGTGATGCACACAGGAGTCAGGGTGCACAGAGGCATGCACCAGCCACACATGAGCCTTGCATGAGTCCATGTATGCTCCTGGACTCCCTTGCACCCTGCATGAGGGCTTGCTCAATCCTTTAAAGTTTAAAAAATTATGTAGGAAATAATATTTAATTCCATAAAACATGGACCTAATAATACAGCTGTCATTAAGACAAATCTTACAGAGCAATAACAAAAATTGTATCCTAGCAGAACAATTATGATAGAATGAAAGATCTTCTAACCTTTAGAAGACTTAATACCTAAAGATATTTTTGAGAACATATGGGTAAGTCCAAGAAACTTATGCAGAAATAGTTTGGGGTTTTTTTCATATTTTAATGAACTGCACAGCGAGATACATTTTTAAATCAAAATGTTCATTTGTTAATAGCAAAACCAGTGGATGTCTTAAGCACACAAGATAGGCAAGAAAATACTGTAACCTTTGCTTTGGATTTACATCATTTGTTGTGCAGAATACCATGTATTGCTTACCAACCCCACCAAAAANACCAGATGCCTTCAGTCTCTATCAAAAATGTGACTGTTGAAACGAGTAATACTATAATACAAGTTAAATACATCTCAAGGTATGCAGGAAGCTCATCAAATAATCATGACTTAAACAGGTATTAGGTAGAAGCCTGAAGCATGCTAAAACTTTACTTTCGTGGATTTTGAAAGGTAGTATCTCTCTGTAATTGGCTGTCTAAAATATTTAAATATGAAACTTTAGTATTTTGTGGTAATTATGTATGGGTGTAAACTGCAAATTTCTAACTGTATTGCAGTGCTTGATTTAAGCACTGGCATAACTTAAAGATAAGGACTCTCTGACACCACCATTGCCTTAGCTTTTTATTGCTTTATAGAGAAAACAGATCTTCTAGTTCCACTAAAAGTTACACATTCCTTGCAGAGATCACTTTCTGAATTTGATGGACTGTATTACATAAGAGACCAAATCAAGTTGTGTTAATCAAGTTGTTCTTCTGGCCTTAGCTATAAATCTAAAACCTGACAGAATAAAGAAAGGGCACACAAATTAGAAGGGCAGGACATGAATTAGTAAAACACTGTATAAAACATGTTAAAATATCAGCTAATACACATACACTCCCTGTGAAAAATATTTTTTCAGTCATACCTTACAAAGCTTCAATTTAAAAGTATAATGAATTAATTCCTGGGAGATTTTTTTTTTCCTGTAAAAAATATTATCTAGGGTTTCTAATGAGGTCTGGGCAGAATCTTTATAAGTACATTCTCTAAAAGGTTTCTAGCTCTATGGAACTGCCCTGTCCCCTCAAAAAAAACACCTGCTGAACATCACTGCAAGAGAAATCCACTGATAAGAAAAAAATTACACATGTGGAGGATAAGAAAGTCAGAAGAAAAGTGAGCATGGAGCAGTAGATAAGAGTGCATAAAGAGCTAGATAAACAGACCTGCTTTGGGAAGTAAGAATGTGTGTTTCCAACTCCTGTGGGAAAAAACCAAAAGCAAACAGGTTTATCAAATGCTGGTTGCCAATGTCAGTCAAGTATCATGCACTTGTGCCTACACAGTTTTAGCTGAAAAGGTATCC
>VYZU01005129.1:12832-71073 GCA_013401355.1 Ceyx cyanopectus
TCAATTCTATCTAGTGGCAGGGAAAGACAAAATGACAATCCAAACAGAAGCAATCCTGTTAAAACTGTTATTTCCTCAATAAAATTACTATCCAAAGGTCTGAATGTTGTATACTATTGGCAGGTACACAGAGTTAACATTTCTGTTAAAAAGATTCCTTAGACAAATGACAGAAGAGTTTGTGAAATCTGATGCAAGCTTAAATGTGTAACTCACTGATTTCTACTGAAAGAACTAAACTTAGCTGCTTTTTAAAATGAAAGTGCTGGCTGTCATACAATTTTATTGCAGTGTCTGAATTCTTCATTATTGATGAACAATTGGATGACCAGATGCCTTCAGTCTCTATCAAAAATGTGACTGTTGAAACGAGTAATACTATAATACAAGTTAAATACATCTCAAGGTATGCAGGAAGCTCATCAAATAATCATGACTTAAACAGGTATTAGGTAGAAGCCTGAAGCATGCTAAAACTTTACTTTCGTGGATTTTGAAAGGTAGTATCTCTCTGTAATTGGCTGTCTAAAATATTTAAATATGAAACTTTAGTATTTTGTGGTAATTATGTATGGGTGTAAACTGCAAATTTCTAACTGTATTGCAGTGCTTGATTTAAGCACTGGCATAACTTAAAGATAAGGACTCTCTGACACCACCATTGCCTTAGCTTTTTATTGCTTTATAGAGAAAACAGATCTTCTAGTTCCACTAAAAGTTACACATTCCATGCAGAGATCACTTTCTGAATTTGATGGACTGTATTACATAAGAGACCAAATCAAGTTGTGTTAATCAAGTTGTTCTTCTGGCCTTAGCTATAAATCTAAAACCTGACAGAATAAAGAAAGGGCACACAAATTAGAAGGGCAGGACATGAATTAGTAAAACACTGTATAAAACATGTTAAAATATCAGCTAATACACATACACTCCCTGTGAAAAATATTTTTTCAGTCATACCTTACAAAGCTTCAATTTAAAAGTATAATGAATTAATTCCTGGGAGATTTTTTTTTTCCTGTAAAAAATATTATCTAGGGTTTCTAATGAGGTCTGGGCAGAATCTTTATAAGTACATTCTCTAAAAGGTTTCTAGCTCTATGGAACTGCCCTGTCCCCTCAAAAAAAACACCTGCTGAACATCACTGCAAGAGAAATCCACTGATAAGAAAAAAATTACACATGTGGAGGATAAGAAAGTCAGAAGAAAAGTGAGCATGGAGCAGTAGATAAGAGTGCATAAAGAGCTAGATAAACAGACCTGCTTTGGGAAGTAAGAATGTGTGTTTCCAACTCCTGTGGGAAAAAACCAAAAGCAAACAGGTTTATCAAATGCTGGTTGCCAATGTCAGTCAAGTATCATGCACTTGTGCCTACACAGTTTTAGCTGAAAAGGTATCCAATAGAAAACACTAATGTCATGTCAAATTATTAGCATAGGACAGTCATAAAAGCCAGAGCATTCTTTATTTTTTCTAAAGATTTCAATGTAGACCATCAGCCTTTTCTAAATTAGTGTACAATGATGTCTTGAAACAGAAAGCTTGGATCATAAAGCATCTCCCCTAGCTTTGTGCAGTGAGACTTAAAATGAAAAGAAAATAATTCAAATATTTTGAATTTTTTTAGAACACCTCTGAAATATTGTTCTGGACAGGGGGCTGTGGTGGCTGCTCTGAGTGATGCACACAGGAGTCAGGGTGCACAGAGGCATGCACCAGCCACACATGAGCCTTGCATGAGTCCATGTATGCTCCTGGACTCCCTTGCACCCTGCATGAGGGCTTGCTCAATCCTTTAAAGTTTAAAAAATTATGTAGGAAATAATATTTAATTCCATAAAACATGGACCTAATAATACAGCTGTCATTAAGACAAATCTTACAGAGCAATAACAAAAATTGTATCCTAGCAGAACAATTATGATAGAATGAAAGATCTTCTAACCTTTAGAAGACTTAATACCTAAAGATATTTTTGAGAACATATGGGTAAGTCCAAGAAACTTATGCAGAAATAGTTTGGGGTTTTTTTCATATTTTAATGAACTGCACAGCGAGATACATTTTTAAATCAAAATGCTCATTTGTTAATAGCAAAACCAGTGGATGTCTTAAGCACACAAGATAGGCAAGAAAATACTGTAACCTTTGCTTTGGATTTACATCATTTGTTGTGCAGAATACCATGTATTGCTTACCAACCCCACCAAAAAATCTCAATAATATGCTTGTGAGACTAAGGAAATAGGCATCAAAAATGAAAGTTTAAAGACTTATCTTCCTCCAAATGGTTGTTACACAGGAAGTTAGCAGCATGCCATGCTTGCCTCAAGGCATTCCAGAGTTTTCATTGCACACTCATTTCTATGGTGTATATTATACGTTTTAACTTCATCACACATTGTGCAGGACTTTTGTATTTACTGCAGTATACAACTGATTTCTCTAGACAAGTGATAAAAAGTCTTTCATCAGAAAAACCCAAACCCAAGCACAAAACCCAAACAAAACTAGTCTGGATCCTTAACAGACTAATGACATTATTTCTCCATTAAGGCACAATATGCTACCCACATACTTCTATTATCAAACTGAAAACCAATCTGTATCCACTCTTGCTATCAAGATTTTGACATTAACCTTTGCAAAAACATAGAAGAAGAGTAATTTATTTATTTTAATATATCTTTAAAACACAAGCATACCTGCACTAACAAATACCATCACAAAAGTATGAGAAACTAAATTATATTTTTATATGTTGACTATTGTATTATAATTCAGGCAGGTTTTACTATCACATCAGAATTCTGTTGTGTCAAAGAAGCAGCCTGTCTGAAGTTCTATAGGAGAGCTATCTGACTCTAGAATTATAATCCTCTCAGGAGCAAGTCCTTTACTTAGACACAACAAACACCAAAATTTGTAACTCTAATAAGCATAATATTTGTAATGAACCCACAGTCAGAGTGTAACTATTAAACACAAGACTTTCATAATGCAGTCTTCAGCACATTGTGACCATGGCTACATGAAATGGCTACAAAAAAACCCAAACCAAACCAAACAATTAAAAAAACCAAAAATTCCCTGACCCCTTCAAAGACTTACCAGCTAAACATACAACAGGCATACTATGAAAACTGAAAAATGCCACTTCATTCAGTGAAACACCAGATGAAGATACAGACCCAGATCACTGGAGGACTTGAACTGGTATGAAATCTGTAAACATGCAAGACCTTTTCTCTCATATACTGAAAAGAATTTAGTCTGACATTTGCTCTTTTATTTTCGTTTCAATTTGCAAAGTTTCAAATAGTTTAATTCTAATGCAAGAATTGTCAGAATGTGACAACTACCTCTGTAATTGTCTCCAGTTATATTTTATTCATTAGTTCATAAAAAACTGATTAGTAGAGGAGTCTTGAAACTTCTCTATCATAATGTTTTAAAATCAATTTACATATACCTCCTCTAGGTATGAAACCTAAAACTTTCCAGGTTCTTTTTCTGCATAAAATAGCATGAATCAAATTATTTAAGACAACAAGAAACGTCAGTCAAAAATGTGAACTCTAACTGATAAATTACTTACTATTTTAGGTAATATGATTGAATTATATTAAAAAAAAAGACTAACTGTAGATTCAAGTGTACAGCAGATTTTTAGAAATGAAATAGCAGTATTTCTTCATATTTGAGGACATTAAATAAATCTTATGACCTTATCACTGCAACTATGAACAGTATCAATCTTTCCTCACATTGGCAAAAACTGGGGGTTAATTTTAAAGTACTTAAAAAATATCAAGAACAGTATGACTAAACCATGTAAGTTATAGCTGGAAAACATAACATGAAATACAGGCTTTTAGAAAATATTATGCTCTTAAGAATTAGTACTTTTCCTGTGTATCCTCCTTTTACATTATTTAACCAGTGTAGTCATTACAGTAAAAAAAAGAAAAAAAAAGGGATTGGGAAAGAACATTACTATTATAAGGGAAATAAGAACCTCCTTGTATTGAAGCTTTTCATGTTTGGACCTAATGCAACTGAAGTGCCCCATCAATTTGGCTGTGTGGCTGTTTATTGAGGTACAAACATGCAGAGAAGTAGGCAGGGCTGGAGCTTAAAATGTGACAAAACTGTGCATGTCAAGCCCACACAGGTATCAGAAAAAAAAACAAACAACCAAGATTATCTTAATCTAGATTTAATCAGGACCACAATCTAGTTTTAGGCCATCCAAAAGTTTATATCATAAGAATATATATAATAAGAATAAAAGTCCAGGCATGAAGATCACCTTTCAATTTATGGTACAAGTTGATGCTGCTTTAAATATTTGCAGAATTTCTCTGTTAGAAGTCAGTTTCATAACAGGTTTTAACTTAACTAAGACTAAGCTGTTTCCCAGAGGGACACTCCTACCCACACAGCTTGTGCTGACAACATATTCCTGTTTCCCCTTCTCCTTGCATGTGTTACCAGCTGTTAGACCTGATCCAATGTCCTCTACAGTGCAAGAAACACCAATGGAAGCTGCAGTCAGGAGAGAGGAGGACAGAAGAGAGGATCCTCATTTTTAAAACAAAGGGGTTTGGTTTTTTGGTTGGTTTTGCTGTGTACTTTTCAAACTAAGGTGAAACATGGTTTAGTTTTACTAATAAGCAGAAAGTTTTTAATGAACACAATTTCTTCTCCGTTTAAAATTGTTTTACAGATGGACTTGTTTAGGGTTTTAAGAGGATGCTCTTACAGCTAACAAGTCCAGTGAGACTGCTCCAGGAAGACTGTTTCAGCAAAAGAAGGGAAATAATGTATTTCATAACTGTTGTCAGAATAATCCCTAGAATTAAAGAAGCCTTGCAAACAGAATGTTTTGCTAACACCTTGAGCTGTGTCCAAATAAAGAAAATACAATTCAAGAGTTTAAGCACAGATGTATGCTTATAGTAGTAGCTCATCCACCTACTTTGCATTCTGTACTAGAGGCTTTTTTTATTCCTAAAATATGATGAAAGTAGACAAATAAAACATTAGAAGGAACTTGAAAGGCCTTTATCCTAATATTTTCACTCACATAGTTCTAAATTCATTAGAAATAGGAACTGTTACTGAATGTGAAGCTTGCTGGATCAGCTCATATTTGTCCTTGAAGTGAGTTGAGAGAACAAATCTTTCTTTGCAGTTTAGTATTCTTCTCTACCATGTGGAATCTTTGTATTATTTTTCAAGCTTATTTTAAAAACAAATGTATTTTCCAGATCTCTGCCATCCTATGTGACATTCACATCAAATTCATACCACACTGTGACAGTACATAAAAACACTTCCACAGAATACTACAGTATCTGTAGCTTATCTGCCAGTTGCCAGAAGAGGAGAAAGAGCAAGAAGAGACAATTTTCTTCACCAAGATGCCAAGAAGCCTTTATTTATTAATGTACAGCTCTTTTTATACCCTTTTAACTTCAAGGCAATTGGACAAGAAGCCAGCCACCCCCTGGGGTGCCACAACACCCAGAGTCAAAACATCTTCCTACTGTTTTACAAACAGCTGCCACCAAGGTCACAGCTGATAGGAATCTTTGCAATCCCACAGCAAGGAAAATTCTATGCAGTAGAATTTTAACATCCACAAGTATCATTTGACAGCATTTTGCTAAGTCTAAGCTCGTAAGCCCAGCACACAATTCTACAGGCTGGCAGTTTAACACAACAGGCACTGTCAATACAAATAGATACAGAAAGATGGTGTCATCAAAGCAATAAATGCTTAGGGGGGAAGCCTTTTCCACAGGCACAGCCAGCTATGTTATGCTTACACTTCTGTGAAGCCTGAAGGTAATTTCAGTAACCAGCAAACTCCAGGTGAAGTTTTAGCAACTCACACCTCCTCCTGACACACTCGATCCCCACACTTCCCAAGCCTGCTGGACACGTGAGAGAAAATTAATGGACATCACCTCTACACCAGCAGCGAACTTACCACCGTGTTTTTCATCATGGCTTTGACAGTGAAGCCCTCGGAGGTCTGCAGCTTGCGTTTCTTCGCGGGTCTCTGCGGCTCCTGCTCCTGAGGGCACCTGTCACCTACGGGCCCTGGGGGGCTTGAGCCCCCGTGCCCCTCCAGCATGTCCTCACCAGCGGCAGCGCCGGGCAAGGGAGAAAAGAGAAACTAGAAAAACAAAACAAAACGATAAACATCAACCCAGTAAGTTAGAAAACACCAGAAGTAAGTCCACCTCTGCTCCCTGCCCAGGCGGCCACACCCTCACACCCCTTCCCGCGCTTTCGCTGCCCCCGGCAGACCCCCCACTCCACTCCGCATCCCGCTCACCCTCTGCTCTCCACCGCTCCTGCGTCCCTAGCCCTCCGGCATCTCCCCTGGGACTTTTCCCCTCCGGGTTGCCCCCCGTCGCCGCCCCTCGCCCAGCTTCACCCCCTCCCCCGGCGGGTGCGTTGGGGGCGGGGTGGGCACCGCCACGGGCAGCTCCGGGAGGCGTCCCCGGCTCCGCGCCCGGCTCCAGGCAACGCATCAACAATCAACAAACCGCCGCCGTGGAGCCGCGGGTCACGTGTGCGCGGGAAACACACACCCCCCACCACCCCAAGCGGGAACGCCCCCGCCTGCCCTGGCGCAGCCCGCGGGGTAGGGGCACCGAGAGATCGGCGGGGAGGCATTCGAGCGCGGAGTGTGGCTGGGCGCAGGCGAGAACTACATTACCCAGCGAGCCCCGCGGCCCGGCCTCCCACCGTGCACGCGCAATGCCCACAGGCTGTTCCCGCCCCTCCCCGCCCCTCGCCCCGCCCCTCCCCGCGCGCCGCCAGCTGAAAGGCAGCGCTCGAGGGGCGGGTGCCCGTATGCGCGTGCGCGCCGCCTCCTCGCCTCGCCCGCCCCCGGCGCAGCCGCCGCCGCCGCCGCCATGCTGGGTGAGTGAGCGCGTCCGGGAGGGAGGGAGCCCGGATGCGGATCCGCCCTTTCCTGCCCGCCCCTCTGCTGCCGCCGCAGCCGCTAGCGCATCGGCATCCGGGGGTCTGCTCGGGCTGTCCTCCGTTCCCCTCGACCACCCGCTGTTACCGCCCCTCCTGCTGCGCGCGGTGGCCGAGCCGGTGCTGCGCGGTGCCCGCTGGGGGCGGTGCTGGGGGGGCCGGGCCGGAGCGTGGCTGTGCCCGCACCTTCTCCTCCCCTTCTCCTCGCCTTCGCTTCTGCGGCTGCGGTTAAAACACTTGCAAAGGACTCGGGGGTCGAAGTGCTGAGGGCTCAGCACCCTCCTGTACCCCTCCGGTGCGCTGTGAGCCAGCAACGGCCAGCCCAGGCTTTGCGATTGAGGTCATTTAAAATTAACTTCACATCGGTGTGTTGGTTGTAAACGTTATTGGGCAAGGTTGGTGTGACCTGTGAGCTTCTGGCCTTGCCTAGATAGATACATGCACTTAGTCTGGTGTGCTGCTTGCTGATAGTCATCTCAGAAAACCAGTTCAGCCCTGATGGTGCTGGGAGTTTGGCCACTGTGACCTTGAGTTGTCTTCTGGACCCATCCAGAGCTGCTGTGGCAAATGGATTGCTGGTTTCGCTGGTGGGTTTTCTTCTATGCAGAAGATGAATCCATACCTGGGAAGCTGCACAAATTACAGGGTCTGATTTATAGTGCTTGTCTCTCATTACAGATTTCACCTTGCTTTCAGTTTTGCAACTTCATGAATTCTTAAAAGCAATAAAATGTAGTAGATGCACTTGTGGTTTAACAATTCTCTGTATCTTTCTCAGGCTTGCTGTTTCACATTCAGTGTAGGTGTCATAGTTCTGTCTACATAATATCAAGTGGAGAAGCAATGCATGTCAACAAACATGCAGTTTGTTAAAATATTTACTATTTCTCCTTTAAACATCTCAAGTGTGTCCAAGAGTCCTATGAGTCAACTAGACATTTATTTTTTTTCTTAGCAGCATATGAACACGTGTTTGGGCAATGTTCTTCATTCAGCTTTGAAATAAAGTAAAGCAGTTCTTAATGTGCATTTTCAGTCTGTACAATGCAAATGGACTTTTTGGAGTTGTGGGGCCCTACTGGGTTTTCTTGTAATTTGGACTGTGGTTTTTCCCTCTTATGTAGAATATTTTAACTTAGAGGTTTGGCTTAAGGAATGCCCAGAGAGACAGACAGGTATTCCACCCTTTCGACTTGCAGAGCAGTCTTGTATCCTGACTTCAGTAAGCAAAAAAACAAAACATGAACACCCTCCCCCCCAAAAATACAAAATTGTCTTCAAAGTATGTGATGTAGAGACCTAGTCCAGATTCCTGCTTAATGGAAAGCCTCCGCTAAACACAAGCTAGGAATACCACTGCGAAATGGGGGGCAGGAGGGGAAGGGTGAAATAAGCAATATGACCAATTTTTTTATACCTGAATATTTAAGGAATTACCCTGTGAAGCACATGTTATTTTTTTTCCCAAAATGTTTTACAGTTTCATATCTCTGTAAATGCTTTCTGTCCTTAGGAGTTCTGGTGGCAAGGAATTCTGTGATACAGCTGTGCAACACGTAACAGTGAATTCCTTTCATTTTAAATTTTCTACCTTTTACTTTCTTTTTGTCTGTTTGTTCTTGTGCTATGAAATAGAGAACAAAGAGAACAAACCTAATTAATTTGTTAATAGTGCTAATTTTTTTATTCTTCTATGGGTTTTTTTGTCCAGTGAAATAGGTGAAGCTTTTTACTCCCTCTTCCTCTGTTTCACCATGCTCATGGTTCTTCTTTGACCTTAGACCATTCCCACCCCCTAAAATTTGTAAAGATCTTTTGCAGAGGAAGACTTTTTTTTCCCAGCACCTGTCATTCCAGAAGAGGTTAGACAATTGACTTGTATCACTGGATTTTAATAGTCTTCATATGATTTCCCATTCTGTTTTCTATTACATTCCCATCTTGTTCATTTTTTGTTGATTGAACAGAGATTTGTGGAGAAACATTTGCTTATAAATTATATTCTGAGTGCTAGCATATTACCAGAAAAAAAAATAAATATATATACTTGTTTTCAGTAAGAGGTTATTCCTTGAAGGAGACCTTCAAAATATATAACTGTGTTTATTTTCATCTGTGTGACATCTGCATTTAGAATGGAAAGCTAATTATGTAACAGTCCATTTGTGTAGAAATTCCATGTCTAAGCTTATCTGGAAAGTCCATGGCAGCTGACACATGCTTGGCACTGTGCTGAGTTTGAGTGCTTCTGGAATTTTAATTCTTGGGGATCTCTTTACTGTTTACCTTGATAAATACTTTTAAAGGCAGCTCTTGCACTTATAAATGCATTTAGAAGATTGTTCTGTACTGTGCTTCACTTCTAACTGAAGTTGCAAGAATGATTCCCAGTGGTCCTTTCACTTACATGTATATTGCTTTTTCTAAACTTATAGTTTATTCATACAACTTGCTGTTCAATTAAGGCCTTGGGAAACTTCTCCAAAGAAATCAGTTTAATTTTATTTTCAGTGAAATAATTAAACATGCCTTCATTTATGTAATGATCTTAGTGTTTTTCTGTGTAGTGTGTCATACTTCATTGTCTTCTGTCAAACTGTTAGCAAAGGAGCAAACTGTTGATGAGAGCAGTTCTGTGGACAACTATATATACTATATTATATACTGCCATTTACCTTAAGCTTATGGACTTCATGTCCTATTTCCAGATTTGTGCTTTCTTCTTGTCACTTTTGCTTCCTAATGCTCTTTTTTCTGCCCTCACATTTTCTTAGTAGCTTTGCTGTGCTTCAGTGGCAGGGCAGTGGAAATGCCTGCCACAGATGGTTCAAAGCTTCTCAGGGGGTGACATTTAGAAAGCATGAGTTTAACTAATTTGTGCCTAATGGAGAGAAAAGGGATGAGCCTGGAGGTCTGATGAGCACTATCTGGAGCTGCCATCCCCTCCTTTCTCTGGGATGCTGGGCTGGGTGGGGGCCTTGAGAGCAGCACACTGCAGGGCTGGGGGCTGAGTGGAGCTCGGGTCTGCTGCTGACTCCTTCCAGTGGCTTTTTCCCACACTACTGCTGACTGAGTCTTGTTCTGAGTGGCTGAGGCTTACACTGTCATCTAGTCAACACACAAGCACAAATCTTGGGCAAAATCTTAACCAAACCTGAGGTTTTGGCAGAAAATAGAGTGCTTATGGTGAATTCTGTCCTGATAGTGACTCCAAGGCGCCTGTGCCAGCACTGGTGAGGTACAAACACTTGCACACTTTCTGCCTTACGTTTCAGTTGTTTTACCATTTTGGACTACACTGACAGGCATGGCGTTTCTCAAGCAGCTAAACTGTATCATATTTTTGACTTAAGAGAGTAGCCCCAGGCAGGATTTGGTTGCATTTTCAGATAGAAACCTGTTGGAGTTGTGCATAGAAACAAGTTTGAAGCAGCACTAGCTTTCCAGTGAGGTGAGAGCTCTATGTTTAGATCATCAGTTGAAAGTTAATACTGGTGCTTGTGGTATTAATGATGCTTTACATCTGACATTTAGATTTGGCAAAAAAGTTGGAAATTACATTCCATTGGAAAAATAGTATTGAAAAAATAGTATTTGCTAGTTAACACTTGCATAGTGTTTTTGGTAAAACATGACATTACAGATGGGTCAGAAGTGTGATACCCTGGTGTGGCCTTGAAAACGACACAAGGTGGTCGTTGTGTGTTCACAAGAACAGACAAAAAATTCCTGGAGGCTCCTGTACCTACATTAATTTGCTAAGAGAAGTTTTTCAGTATCAGAAATGTACAATTCCATAATGTGATGCAGCACTGCTAAGTTCTGTGCTGTGGGAAAGAAATTTAAGAATATAAGAGGTAATGTGTCTTCAAGAGCTAGTTGTAGGTTATCACAGAAGGAACCCTTTCTGCAGCTGTTCTGCAGCGTTTAGCTTTACATTGGTATCTTGTCACAATAATTAGCCCTTCAATGAATGCAAATGAATCAAATTGACTGTTTCACTCTTTGTGACTTTCAAAAAAGTACTAGCAAAATCAGTAAATACCTTTGTTAAAATTTGGATGAAGCAACTAACATAAAAGGCTAACATAAAATATCACATAACTAAACCATATTCTTCTTAGCATGGAAACCTTTGTAACCTTGTTTTACATTAAAAAACAAAACAAACACACCACAATTTATTATGTATTTTTAGATGGCACAATAAAGTAGGCTTCTTAAAGGTTAATAAATCCAGTGAAAATTCAGTATATCATTTGATCCCTAGCATCTTTTCCCAAAAATTTTAAAATGAGACTGTGGAAATATATTTTCAAACAAGATAAAAAAAACCAAACCATTGCTTGGCAAAGTATACCATTAATAAACAGCTCCTTCAAATGATTTTTTTTTTTCTTTCAAAGGGAAGGAAACAGCTCCTTCAAATGCTTTTCTTTTTTTTCTTCAAAAGGAAAAAAAACGAACCCAACAACAAATTGCAGATTTCATGTATGTATATATCTGTTTCATAAATAATTGTTCCAGTCATGTAAACATTTTATATTTATAGTGTCCAAGAGTTTGATAAATAGAGAACAAAGTCCCTAGCCCTGTAGCTGTACTCAGTACAGTAGGTATAGCACAGGAGATGGATGAGGGTTAATTACATACACTCAGAAGATGGGTTAGTATTAAAAATTACCCTATGTCAGTGCTGTCTTTAGGTACTGCTGCTGCTCTTGCTGTTCACTGCTCATTCCTGCCCTTCCACCAGCAAACCCACCTTGCAGGTGCAGCAGGGCAGCCCTCTGTTCAGGCAGGCACACTGTGAAGGAAAGAAATAATCCAGAAGAAACAGTTTATTTATAATCTGGGTGGAATCTCTGAGCTGGTTCAGTCAGGTGATGTGGAAGTGATGTGGGTGTAACCCATGGGACCCCTTAACCCTGGTTCATTGCTCTGCCCTTGCACCTGGCAAGCAGTGGAGGTGTGTGGGGCAGGTGGGTGCCAACTACAAGAGGATGTTTTGGTGTCCTCTCTTCCCTTCACTACCAAACTGTATGTTCCTTGAGCTGACTTGCATACTCATTGGACTCCAGAGTGAGCTAAAGTGGCCTGGATTGTCCAAAACCCGTTCCTTGGGTGCCTGGGAGGTTTTTGTTTTGGATTATTTTTCATTTGAGACTGTACCCGTGCTTGACATGCATCAGCTGAGAGCCAGTGCTGGTGCCACCTGCAATTGGATTTGCTAAATATGTTTGTTAGTCAAAAATATTGGCAATGTTGTTACCTTCCCACAACCTGTTCTTGAGTTTTCAATAGGTATTCTAGAATAAAAGAAAAAAAAAAGATTAAAACTGGATTTGATGGGAGATATTAGAGGATTTTTTCAGTAAATGCTTCTCAAAGAATAGAAAACATAGTTAAGATGGAGAGGTCAGCATCCCTTCAGTGAAGGAGAGATGAAGCTGGTAGCAGAGATGGGTTGTGAGGGGCTCTGACAGTGAAATATGATTCAGACAGCAGTAATCAAGTTAGGGGAGAATGGGAGCCTGGGTGAGACTTGAAGCTATCTGGGTGACTGATCACTCCTCTGTGTTGTTCTTCTTTGGAGTGGGCTGGAAATCTTTAATTTCGGCATAAATATTTCTATTTCCCGTTGTTAGGAAAATAACCTTGAGGAAGCAAAATGAGAATAAACTCTTTCAGAATTACCCTAAATGAATTCAGGCTAAAAAATAATGGTGCCACCTTAGCAACCAAAGGAAATGTATTTTGGAAATTGTGTTCTTAGATATTTTTATCCCCCTCTGCAGTGTTTTTGGGTTCTGTTTCAATTTATGTAATGCTGTAGATAGTTCCACCACAATATAGTTTCCACTG
Source organism: Ceyx cyanopectus (assembly GCA_013401355.1). Taxonomy (NCBI): domain Eukaryota; kingdom Metazoa; phylum Chordata; class Aves; order Coraciiformes; family Alcedinidae; genus Ceyx; species Ceyx cyanopectus. The sequence continues at coordinate 25,705 of VYZU01005129.1, forward strand.
GAATAATAGGTAGAGTTGTAGATCACTGTGACACTTACTGTAGAAGTGTGGAATGATCTTTTCTATGGGTAATTTCATTAAACAAAATGTAAATCTCATACTATTAAATTAGTCACATTGTGTTTACTGGACTTGTTCTGAGACTTTTTTCTTTTGACAGGGTGACTTCATTGTATTGTATGTACAGAACTGCATCGTGAAATATTGTGTGTTTTACTGGATTTATATTCTTATTTTCCTACAAAATGCTTTTTTATTACATTAGCAAGGATTTAGAAAGTTAGCAAAATACTTTTTGCTAGGATTTCTCCTCAAAAGAAAAGTAACAAGGGGGTTGGGAAAAGATGAGGGTGTTTTGGGTGTGTTTTTTGTTGCCGTTGGTTTGTGGTGTCTGTTGGTGGTGGTGTTTGTGGTTGTTTTGTTTTTGTTTTTAAATAGTCACAAAATACTATTGCAATATGAAGATCTGTTAGACAAATTAAGCAGTGGCTAAGGATGCTCTGATGTTCCAGCTGATGTTGGGAACATATCCCAAGCTGACAAAGGATTTCAGTTCTTTGGACAAAAGGCATTATAAAGGAGAATATTTTAATTCCTGTCTTCTTTTTTATTTTTTCTGAGTGGCAAAAAGAGATAAACTCAAAATAATTTTTGTATCGGGAAGGATAAACTCTTGCATGCATCATGTATATAGTATCATTTAATAAAGCATTTGTTTCAGCCTATCTGTAAGGTGAGAATAAAAGTAAGGATTTCAAATTCCATTTTCCCAGAAATAATTAGGAAAAGACCTAGCCTAAGAAATTATGGTAATAGAAAAAATATTTTGGAATGTGTAACAGCAAATGCTACTGCTCAAGAGTCCCTGCCACAGTAATGTGTCTTTTTGAGTTACAGTGCAAGCTGAATCATTATTGGATTGTTTGATAGCATTGCCTCAAGAGGTGGAGTCACTTTCTTTATTGGAAACACATATATTGGCCCTTAGTGGAAAAAGTGAATGGAGGTGCATAGACTGTGATGGAGCTGTCAGCTGTGGCAGTGCTCAGGACACACACAGGCAGTGCTGGCAATGCTGCAGCTTCCTCAAGTCACTGTGCTTAACAGAAGCCCAAGGGAGAGTAAAACCATGAGTGGAAACTTTACCTAACAGTTTTATGTAAATATACATATTTACATATATAAAAATATAATATATATGTAATAAATATATAATTGTATAGATACAATTAAATTCATTATTTGAAATAATTTTTATTATTTAATGATTGATTGTTTTTGTGATACACTGAAAGTATTGTTGGACTGAAAATCAACTTCTGACAGAAAATATAGGCAGAGATGCATGAAGTTTTCCATTAAGAGAAGAAAAAATGGAAGTGTTAGATATGTGTAGCTATATACCCAGAAATCACAGAATGCAACTACAGAGTTTGATTTAGAGATAATTACAGGCAATCTTTAATTTTAAATTTCAATTACTTCAAAATAGATGGATTTCTCCCTTCTGAACCACAGTGTGCTACATCTTGCAAATGTTTGCACTTTATGAGGGCTTAATAATCATTAAGGAACTGACATATCATTGTAAGTTCTGTTCTTTAGAAATCTGTGTTTTATCAATTTTTCACTTTCTGAATGTTATAAGCCTTTCCCAGCCCCTTTGTATTTTGACATGCAAAAGGAGTGGAAAGATGGATGACCTTACAAAAATAAGAATAAAAATCCATCAGATTTCTCTAATGTGGAAAAATCCATCAGTACCTTCTTGTCTGGTTTATTCCTGAAGCTGAACAAGACTGAGAAAGAATGAATTGTGCACTCCTGAGGCAGCCTGCAGCCTTGTACTCAGATGGGTTTTAAGCAGTATCTCTTATGGTGCAGCAAGTTCTCAGTGAGAAGTCCATGTCTAGGTCAGTATTGCTAAAGCTTGACCCAGGAGAAGCTGTAGCACTGCTCTTTGGGGCACTTGGAAAGAACTGTGGCAGATTTGCCAGGTGATGACAGAGTCTGTTAAAATGACAAGGGACAAGAAGAAGAATTTAAGTTCTTGAGGCACTAGTCAAATGCTAGAGTTCAGCAATCTGAGGAGTGGAAATTAATGATCTGTTAATTGTGAGTCTGGCTTTTATTGCTTGTCCTGGAGCAATTTGCACAGTGGTATCTGGTATTTGTGCTGGTAAGCATGCGTGTCTGCTGAAGAAGGCAGTCTGGTTTGTTGAATTCATGAGGATTCATTGCAGGATTGCAGTAACTATTTGTCAGTGATGATGCATTAAGTACCTGGTAGCTTTCTGTAGGATGTTTCAGTGCTGTCTTTTTCCAGTGGCTGCATGCCTGTCAGGGGTAAGCCACCAAATCTTCAGCAACTCCTTATATCACAATGCCTTCCAAAAGAAGTGTCATTGTAAATTATATGCTTCAGAGAAGTTAACCACTGGAACTGTTGTTCTGCTTTGTGATCTTTAAGCAGAGTAAATTTTAACAGCAAAAGTACTCCCTTGAACTTTGGAACCCTTTGAGGGTCTGCAGAAATTAATACCTCTATTCATGCTAATGAGCTCACTGGAGGAAAGTTTTTTTTTAAACTCTTGACTCTGTTTTAAAGGTTTCATGCCCTCTGATGGCCTCTGAAATGCTGATGTTAGATGCCATCATTTTCTTCTCCATGTATCTTGGTGGGGGGTAACAGTGACACACATCTGAAAAGAATGATGGGCTGTTCCCCATTAAAAATCTCCAAAATAAATTCTCTGCATCCTGCACACAGTTTTTAACTGTCCCCTCTCAGCTTCAGTCCAGTTGTTATGGTTGTTAGGGAAGCCTGATGGTTGGTCTGTACTCAGCTGCTTTGAGCTGAGATGCTGAACAGCAGCTGGTTATCAAATGAACACTGAAGGAGTGACCTTGCCATCAATGGCCTCCCATTTTAACTCTGGTTTGGGAAATCTGACAGATGAGATTCTTATCTGTATGTCTGGGTATTTTTGTTATCTGTGTTCTTATAAGCATAGATCTTTTGGGAAGAAAACAACACAAATATTTAATGTATTTTGTTTTATTCAATGCGTTTGGAAATTCTTTTGATATTTTCTTACGATCCGAGGTCACAGTTTCTTTGCCTTCAAGCTCTGAGCCTAAGCCCCTCTATGGAGACTCCAGGCAGTCATGATGTGAATATATGGAGAGAGGAAAAAAAGCATCTAGAAGTTGATTTGATTTATTGTTTCAGAGCTTCAGAAGCTGGTGAAGATAAATGAAGCTACTAATTGAGGAAAGAGCTTGTCATTCCACGGGAGTTTAAAGGACAGCAAGGTTATAACAAATGCATGTGTAGGAAATGAAAGCACAGCTTTTTAGAGAGCAGTTGTCATCAGAAGGTGTTGATCATGCTGTGTTGTTTTTAAAGTGGTCTGAACAATAAATTTGTAATCACAGGGGTCAGGCATCCTCATTCTCTTCATCTTAGCAGTGAAAACTTATTCATGTGATTACAGATGTCTGCATTTTTTCTGTGTGCTACATAACATTAGGCTGGCTTACAGACTGAACTGTTGTTATGACACAGATGAGGACTGAAGCCAATTAATTTACATTTGTAAATTGATTGTTTGATATCTCTAAAAACATTTTAAAAAGCAATTTGTTTTTCCAGGAGCAAGATATGCTTTGTTTTGTTTATCCCTGTTGTGATGACCAATGTGAGTGTTTAAGTGTAAGGCTTTTCCTCATTATGACACAGTTCCACTACTTCCTTCTCTTTTTTTATTTTTCAATATTTTTCTGTTGTTTATGCTTCTGTTTTCTACATCTTTTGTTTAGTCTTTGTAAATGTTTTACTCAGTGGTTAATCTCCCCTCTTAGTTAATGGATTATTTTTTCTTTCTTTTTTTATAGTAAATTTAGAGAATAAAGTTGTCTTGTATCAGATTTAATAACTTCTAGTATATAGACCTAAGGTTCTAATTAGCATCTAAGGATCTTCAAAACTAAGGAACTTCAAAAGAGTAAGTTTGACAAGAAACCAAAATATTTGGGCTTTTCAAGACTACTGTGAGCAGTTTTTCTATGACACCTTTTCCACCAGTGGAAACATTAGCACTGATGGAATTTTCCCTTCAAAATTTGAGAACAGTGTTCAGATGCTTTCTGTCTTAGCCATTGTATGTGCTTTTGCCTTTTTTTTTAGATATGCCAATCCTTTAACTTTCTAGTAATGTGCTTTGAGGTCATGGAAAAAGTCTTTTCAATTTTCTTAATTGATGTAAAATAAAGGAATTGTGGATGATGTAAATGAAAATGGTTCATATTGGAGATCATATTACATCTCTGGCAGATGGCTTTCCTTCCAATTTTAATTTTTTTAATGAAAAATAATTATTTTGTGGTACATTCATGTTTGCATTTCTTCCCTTTTCTGATGCAGTGTCCTCTGTGGATTACTTGCAATTGAAACATGCTCAGAACTTCAAAGTAATTACACTATTACTAAAAGCTTCATAATCAGATTACTGAAACTAAACGTTGAAAAAATTCGATTTTCCTTTATCCAATCATATCTATTTCATTCCTGTCTGCTCTCTGACTGAGGAAACATTCCAAGACAAAGTGAAAGACTGTTTGGATTGTCTAGATCTGGTGTAGATCAGTGCCCAAAGAAGAAAAGGGGGCTTAGACCAGTTTTTAGTCTGAGAGCAAGATTAACAAAAATTAAAAGAGAGATATTGCCTACTTTAATGGTAACTTGTTAATTGTGGGTACCTCCACTTGGCAAACTAAAGCTTGAGCTTGGCTCTAATTGAGTCTCTCAGAAGTAATAGATTCAGTATATGTCTAAAATGCTTTGCTTACAAAATACTGCCTTCATTATGTTTTTCTTTTCTGTGAGGATAAATTTATTGTTGTGATCAAATTACTGTAGCCTGTGTTGAAAAAGCTGTTTCTTGCTGTGACCACTTTTCAGGGTCTACACTCTAATAAAAAAATAGAAAAATATAAAAAAGGGAAAAAAAATATTTCATTTTGTTGTAACACAGGGCACAAGACTTCAGAAATGCTTAGGTTTACAAAGTGACATCAAGAAGAGGAATTATAACTGATCTCCCTTCTTTATCTTCTGGATCTCATCTGCAAAATATGGGGTCTGAAAGAATGTGAGACCTTTTCTTAATGGCTTTGAACAGAAAGGCTGTGGCTGTTACGGTCTTGCCAGGCCCTGGCTGCAGCAGCCTGTTGACATGCAACATAATTCTTCAAGCTGTGTGAAGCTACAGGTTGATTTTTGAGTTGAATGTTTTGACTCACTTTATGTGATTTTTGGTATTTCATTGATGCCAATTCTGCTGCTGTATTGGTCTGTGCTTTATATAAGCAGATGGAGGGCTGAGGCAGATCAATTCTAAAATTGGTTAATGATTATTATAATTTTTTTGTATTTTTGTCATAGTCTACTTTTCATTCTGCTTGTCTTCATTGTACACAGTAAAACAGCAGATGAAGCTGAAAAGTTTCTTTCACAGTACTTTCAAAAATTGCCATTAGAACTGTCTTGTTGGAAGTAAATACCCCATCTGGTTTACTTTCTCACACAGCAAAACTCCTTAGTGAGCTGTGACAGAGCCTGGCTCAGTTCCACACAGTGAGGCTCTTGGCCCTGAGCAAGATGAGCACAATCTGTTTCCCATATTCCTAATAAAGGAAAAGAAGATTTTCTTTATTTGCTTCTTTGTTGCATTACGTTTGCATTTTATGCTTTCCTTTCTTGGAATAGCTTCTTTCCTGCTGTTCTCTATTTTTATTTTTTTTCAGTAGAGGTAAAATTAATCTGCACTGTAGCCTTATGAAAGTATGAAGCACTGCTCTGAAGTGCAGTTTTTTTTTCTAAAAATCTCATAAAATTTATGAAGTATTTCAGGAACTCAAATAGGTGGCCAAGAAGGTGCACACTCATATTGTGTGAAGCACCTGAAATATAGATGACATGTACCTGGGATTTTTGTCTTTTTCAATCTGTCCTAGTTTAAAATTTCTCAGTAAGTCAGTAATATATGCTTCTAAAATTTGGTATTTAAGTTACTAGTTAGAAGTTTAAAACTATCTGCTTTTCCTTTTTTCTTTAAACTAAAACTTCTCGTGTTTTGTTTTGTTTTGGTTGTTTGTGTTTTTTTTTTTACCTTTCCTTAGAGGATTAAATTGTCCAAGTGTGTGTGAGTTCAACACTTGAGAAATGACATGATATTGATTTGTCTCCTTCTCAGTCCTTCAAGCAGAACATCCTTTATTTTTTTTTCATTCGTGTCTACACATGTGGGCAAGATAGGAGAGTATTGACTATTCTAAGTGTTGCCTTCAAAGCCCAGGAGATAAGCTTCATGCCAAAAGAACAATTACAACAATAAAAATCAAATCTCAATGACAAGTATTTGTATTAAACTATCTTCCCCATTAATCTGAGTTCACATAGACATGGGTTGTCATAAAGCTGCATCCATAGGCAGTTCTTCTCAGGGTTTGGATTAGACTTTAGCTGGGTTCAAGGGCTTCTTTCTTCATTTCCTTCCTAGCACCTGTGTGGAAGATGACAAGGTGCCTACATTAACAGCATTGCTCATACAGCTTAAAGCCAGCATTCATGTAGTACCAGATAAAAAACATTGTGTTTGTGGAAGAGGCAGTTAAAACACTTAACAGTGAATTTCTTGTTACTTAAAGGAATTAAAGATGGATTTCTCATTTTCATAAGACTAAAAGTTGTTGGTGCACAGGTCATGATTTCACTCAGAGTAGACAAAGCTTTTGAAGTGGGTTTGCTCTCCTTGTAAACAGAATAAAATAACTCTGGATGTATAAATCTGGTTGGTTTTTTTCCATAGTGTTTCACTGATGTGTTAATTTTGCTCCATTGAGTAAATGACAAAAATTTGAACCTTGGGAATCTAATCCCTACGTTAATGTGCTGCTACTGAATGGCATTGACTAGATGGAATCTAGAATGGACTCTTTTGTTCTTTGTGTTATTTATGTATCATAATTGCTGTTGATTGCAACTGTTTTAGTAGTAGGTAATTTTTACTACAGTATAAGGTGTTCTAATTCATAATATTTTTACAGTATAGAGATGTTTAATGGGATATAGTTTGTTTAATCCTTGATTGAAGTAAAGTATTATTGTTAAAGGGGTTTATTTCAGAGTAATGAAAGTATGAATACCTTTGCAGTATGGCTAAATGTGTGGACATTTTCAACTTCAGATCTGCAGACAAGCCAAATTTCAATAGATGAAGGAATTGTATCATTTTTTTCCACAACTATTAAATTGATACTAGTTATTAGAAAGGGGTGTAGAATGCTGGATTTAGCCTGAATATTACAAGAATTTAAATTCTTCAGGGCTTTGAGCGTGCCCAAGTTGATGGTAGGCTTCTTCTCATTTTAATGGTACCACTGTTTATTATCTGCCTTTCCCTGTGAAGTTGTTTCAATAGGAATCCTGCCCTAAGAGTGATGCCCCTGTAGTGAACTAAGGAAGTTGCCATGAATTATTAATAGCAAGCCAAGTTTAATGTGGTTTTATAGCCCCTGAAGGAGTTAGAATAGTGTACTCTGTAAAACCATTCAGTTCACCTGATCTTGACAAATTAGAAGGATCAAAAACATTCTCCTACTTGTTAACACTGAAGGGGGGAAAGGTGACTTGGGAATGCATCAATATTTAGCCTTCTTGTGGAATCTGGAAAGGATAATGGTGAACAATGTTCCATAAATAACTGCTCTTTTTGTGCTGTACTGCAGTGGGCTAATATCTTTCTGTGAAGTTAACTTTTATGGCTTAATTTCTGTTTGAAAAGAAACGGAAAATGGCAGGTTTTGAGGTATTGCATCTCTTGTTTATTATGCTGATAGGCTGCAAGTTACAGTGCTCTTTAAGCAATACAGTAAGTGACACAACCCCACAATTATTTAAAAAACAGTATTGTCATAACAATAGATCAACAAAGATAAAATTGTTTAAGTGTTTTAACAATTCCAAAGCTGGTGAAAAATACAAAAATTTGTTGTTGATGTCTTAAAGCTCTAATAATGCATTCTTGTCTCTAGAATATTACCTTTGAAATGCCTGTTTAAGATGAGATTGTGACTTTATTAATATTTGGCTATATAGCCATCTTTCTTAATTATGTTTATTCAATTGTCACTTAACTACTTAGTTTAAAAGCAATTATGCTTTAATATCTTTTACTGTCTTTAATATCCAACCTGAATTCAGGTAGTTTACCACTGGTTACCAAAATGTTTAACTGAAGAGTCTGTATTAACTCCACAACCTCCCTGGGCAGCCCCTTCCAGGCTCTGGCACCCTCACTGGAAAAGTTATTGAAGTGTTCAGCTATTTAGATTCTTTGAGTTAAAACAGTAAAAGCTGGTTTGAAGATATGTTAGAATGATCTAAAATAGTTGTAGAGATGGCAATGTTCATCTCTACTGCCCTTCTAAGGAGGTAGATAACTTCTGGGCAAAGGTCAGAAGAGATGGGCAGGAATATCTCAGCTCTCCCATCTAAGATTTATGGGACTAATCTTAAAAGTATTTCTCTGCGATGATGGCAGGAGAGAAGGAATTGTCCAGCTAGAGAATCCATTGCTTTGTGGATTTTGTTTTCTTCTGTAAGTAACCATTATCTTAAAAGTAGATCTTTGTTTTGTCATGGTTATTTTCCTGATGTGGTTTCCTATATGTGAAGAATTGAATGTTTCTTTAGTGTCCCATGTTTCACAGACAGTCAATAGATTTGAGAAGAACCTTAAATATGTCTTTGAATGTTTCTTTATGCCAATAGGATGAAAAGTAACTGGAATCATAAACTTGTACTGTTTCAAATCCAGCTAACAGATTGACATACCTGCTTGCTGTTCTGAAGTGGCTGTATTGATTCCAGTGAGGGAAATGCTGAAACTATTCAAACACAAAATGCAGTCAGAGGTTCGAGAAACAAAAACTGTTGGACATTCTCACTCAGTTGCAATAGCACTGGGTATGAGTATACTAAAAACAAAGCATGTTACTATTACCCATTGTTATAGATGCTCTTTGAACTGAGTATGTTTGTAACAGCAGTATTTAAAAGCAATTTTTAAGTTTGATATTTCTTCTAAAGAAAAATCACTGTTTGTTTCAAGCAATAGGCTTCTACTAAAAAAAAAGATAAAGTGTTTTATTATAAATGTTGTGATTTTGTGGGGAAGCAGGTTACACACATGCTTTGAACAGTGGTGTTCACTATCTGCACAGTGAATTGGGTCATACCTTTATCTCCTTGCGGAAAGAAAACTGGTACAGGCTCACAGTATGGTCCTAGAGATTAGAAGGCAAGAAACTGAGGTCAAAGAAGTTGGTGCTTCAGCAAACAAAATCAGTCTTTTGAAGTATTTGTACTACCTCAGTAAAATACTGCCTGTTTATGAGAAACAAATGGGATTTGAAATTTTTTAATGGAAAAATATATTTTTTTTTTAAATGTAAAACTCAATAAAGAAACACAGAATTGAATCAAGGTCTTTCAATAGGAAAAAAGAGGCAATCTAAATAATCGACTGTGCTATACATATATGTATATACATATATATGGGCTATCATATCTAGGCTCAACCATAAGCCACAAAACTGTCTGTCTTGAAAGCAGCTCTTTAGCTGTACACAAAGAAATGCCTGAACACTTGGCTGTAGCAGTATATTTTCTTTTTCTTTTTTTTTTTTTTTAACTGACAACACCTGAGAAGGGAAAAACTTTTTTTCCTCAGAATTCTGTCTGTGAACAGTTGTTCACTGGGACTTTTATGGAGCTCGTGTCAAACTTTAGGATAAAAATAGTTTTAAACAATTAGGAATGTATTGTGAAGTCTGAAGGATGTAAACTAACAGTGTCACAAGTCCAAGCAAAGGCTTTTGGTTTCTCTGTGTTCACCTGCAGCTCAGAGGACCTCAGTCAGCTGAGCCTGTTGTTTTTGGAATATTTGTTTTCCATCTAATGTATTCCCAAACTTGGTACAAGTTATTCTAGTTAATGTACCCCAGGATTATGAATATTTAGAGATTTTAAACTGTATTGCATTTTATTAAATCTAAAATAAATATAAAATTAATAAATATTAAATTTACATTGTGATAAAATGATGTATTCCCTATATTTTCAGGCTTCCACATTACATTAATTCTCTTACATGTCTTTGCTCTGATAAGATCATGTTTGGAGCTAAATTTGTACACCAAGTTTCAAAGCAAGAGTTGGGAAAAGCTGAAAGCAAACATACTGCCCTGTCCTGGCAATATTTTCATTATAGTGCAAAGTAGTGTCTTCTACTTTTTTTTTTTTTTTTTAGTTTAGATTGCAAATATTAATCTGTCCTAAACTGATTAGCAATCAAAACTAGTTCTCTGAGTGATGTAAAGGAAGCTAACAATTTCCACTAACATCCTAAAGAAAAATGGCCATATTAGCATTCCTGCAGTAACCTTATTGGCAGTATTGGCAGAGAGGTGATTAGAATGAATCACCTTCCTAATTCGGAGTTTGTTTGGGGGAGCTATTAGTAGTGGAAGCAATTAGTGGCGATTTGGTTAGAAGGGAAGAATTTGATTCATTACAAACTTTGTAAATATTCTTGTTAATTCTCATTAGTTCCTTCTAACAGTGGGCTCTAGGCCAGTGAGCATCCAGCCTATGACCACGGGTCTTCCTGTCCTGAACCTTAATTGAATGAGAACCCTGACCTCAGCTGAGACCCCACATAATTTCTTTTTTTTAAAGAATGTTGGAGAGAGAGAGTAGTAAATTGAAATACACACATATATATCTATCTGCTGGAGTAAAACCTCTATAAAAAGCTTGTTTTTGAGAAGATGGAGAAAATGGAATGTAATATGAAAAAATAAAATAATTGGGGTGTTTTATTTTGGAATTTGTAGTGACAGAGTCTAATTTAAATGGCAGTGCTGGGATGCAGCAAATTATTTTAATTGCCATTCTTTTGTTTTCTTACTGAACAGAAGATACAATTTTGAAGTGTTAGAATTGGCATGTCCACACTTCCCTTTTTTTCCTTTTCCTTCTCTCTTTCTCATTCATTCTTCCACTTACTGTGAATCCACAGCAAGGAGATGAAATGGCCAGCAGATAAAAGAAAAATGGCAAAATATTAAACCAATATTGCCTCAGTCACATTTATTCCAAACATGGAATAATAATTTCTTCCCACATTTCAAATTTACGATTAGATCAGAAAATGACTGAATAAATTATTTAATATAACAAATTTTACTTCTTTTACTGAAGAGGTAAATGAAATGAAATGTACTCAGCAATGATTTTAAATCTAGACTTCTTAACAAGAGAAACTTTGGTAAGGTAGTTCCAGTCACACGTTGTATACTTCTATAGATCTCTAAGATTGAGGATTAATAGTGGATTTGGTCTTCTATTGCATTTTGCAGTGTATGAAAACAAATACAAGCACCAAAATAATATTTGTTCCGAATTCTTATTTCTGCAAAGCTACGTTAAGTTCATTTTGCAATGCAAAGGTTCCTTGAAATGAGCATAAATACATTTACTCTGATTCTTGGTGTGAAAAATAGAAATTAGGTAACAGTTTCTAACGTGATGGCTGATGTGCTGTGTTCACCATGATATTGATTAGAGTTTTTGTTTAATATCTCCCCATCTTTTAAATATTTAATAAAGACAGAGAAACATCTAACTTCATTTCTGAGTGTCACTAGCTGATGATTAGGATGACTGAGTGTCCATGTGAGTTGTCTGGTCCTCTCTAGAGTCAGGTTGCAGTTTCATATTTTAGCTTATTTCTTAAAATGGATAGGCGAGAAAAAATAAAATGCAACAAAACCCCCAAAACCATCTCTCCCAGCCCCTGCTGTGTGCCAGTACTCTGCTTCCTTCAGCACTGGGCTGATTCAGGGAGCTAAACTGAAGGATTGTGAATTTTAAAGCCTTCTGGTTTTAAGAAATGAATTTAAGAAATACCTTTTAAATACTGCCAGGGTTCCAATCTGTCTTTGAACTTTTTTCCTCTTTTCTTGCATGGGAAAATAAAATTCAAATATTGCCTTTCCCTTCCCCCCCTTCCAATGCAATCAGCATAGGTGAAACAGAAGCGAGACAGATGCCAGCCCTTGCTTTTAATTCCAGCTCAGCAGCCTGCCTGTTTGGGATATAGGAACCTGACCCCTTTGCATTGCTGTCTCTCGTGTTTGTCCCTATGAAAGCCAGTATCATCTACAAAGGCAGCATAGATACAGAGCTCTGTAGAATTGCAGTGTAGCAGCAAGACTGTTTTGTGGCCATGTTCTGAAGGCAGACTGGAGGTGACAGTATTATTTACTTTTGTTGCCTGGGGTCCAAAGAGAGAATAAATTGCTATTGATTTTTGAGGCATTCCAGCAGTGTGAGGATGGCTGCAGGAGAGCTGGGTGGCAGGACAGTCAGAGTCTGCGTGGAGACTGCTTTTGAAACGAAAATNAACATACTGCCCTGTCCTGGCAATATTTTTTTTATAGTGCAAAGTAGTGTTTTTTTTTTTTTTTTTTTTTTTTTTAGTTTAGATTGCAAATATTAATCTGTCCTAAACTGATTAGCAATCAAAACTAGTTCTCTGAGTGATGTAAAGGAAGCTAACAATTTCCACTAACATCCTAAAGAAAAATGGCCATATTAGCATTCCTGCAGTAACCTTATTGGCAGTATTGGCAGAGAGGTGATTAGAATGAATCACCTTCCTAATTCGGAGTTTGTTTGGGGGAGCTATTAGTAGTGGAAGCAATTAGTGGCGATTTGGTTAGAAGGGAAGAATTTGATTCATTACAAACTTTGTAAATATTCTTGTTAATTCTCATTAGTTCCTTCTAACAGTGGGCTCTAGGCCAGTGAGCATCCAGCCTATGACCACGGGTCTTCCTGTCCTGAACCTTAATTGAATGAGAACCCTGACCTCAGCTGAGACCCCACATAATTTCTTTTTTTTAAAGAATGTTGGAGAGAGAGAGTAGTAAATTGAAATACACACATATATATCTATCTGCTGGAGTAAAACCTCTATAAAAAGCTTGTTTTTGAGAAGATGGAGAAAATGGAATGTAATATGAAAAAATAAAATAATTGGGGTGTTTTATTTTGGAATTTGTAGTGACAGAGTCTAATTTAAATGGCAGTGCTGGGATGCAGCAAATTATTTTAATTGCCATTCTTTTGTTTTCTTACTGAACAGAAGATACAATTTTGAAGTGTTAGAATTGGCATGTCCACACTTCCCTTTTTTTCCTTTTCCTTCTCTCTTTCTCATTCATTCTTCCACTTACTGTGAATCCACAGCAAGGAGATGAAATGGCCAGCAGATAAAAGAAAAATGGCAAAATATTAAACCAATATTGCCTCAGTCACATTTATTCCAAACATGGAATAATAATTTCTTCCCACATTTCAAATTTACGATTAGATCAGAAAATGACTGAATAAATTATTTAATATAACAAATTTTACTTCTTTTACTGAAGAGGTAAATGAAATGAAATGTACTCAGCAATGATTTTAAATCTAGACTTCTTAACAAGAGAAACTTTGGTAAGGTAGTTCCAGTCACACGTTGTATACTTCTATAGATCTCTAAGATTGAGGATTAATAGTGGATTTGGTCTTCTATTGCATTTTGCAGTGTATGAAAACAAATACAAGCACCAAAATAATATTTGTTCCGAATTCTTATTTCTGCAAAGCTACGTTAAGTTCATTTTGCAATGCAAAGGTTCCTTGAAATGAGCATAAATACATTTACTCTGATTCTTGGTGTGAAAAATAGAAATTAGGTAACAGTTTCTAACGTGATGGCTGATGTGCTGTGTTCACCATGATATTGATTAGAGTTTTTGTTTAATATCTCCCCATCTTTTAAATATTTAATAAAGACAGAGAAACATCTAACTTCATTTCTGAGTGTCACTAGCTGATGATTAGGATGACTGAGTGTCCATGTGAGTTGTCTGGTCCTCTCTAGAGTCAGGTTGCAGTTTCATATTTTAGCTTATTTCTTAAAATGGATAGGCGAGAAAAAATAAAATGCAACAAAACCCCCAAAACCATCTCTCCCAGCCCCTGCTGTGTGCCAGTACTCTGCTTCCTTCAGCACTGGGCTGATTCAGGGAGCTAAACTGAAGGATTGTGAATTTTAAAGCCTTCTGGTTTTAAGAAATGAATTTAAGAAATACCTTTTAAATACTGCCAGGGTTCCAATCTGTCTTTGAACTTTTTTCCTCTTTTCTTGCATGGGAAAATAAAATTCAAATATTGCCTTTCCCTTCCCCCCCTTCCAATGCAATCAGCATAGGTGAAACAGAAGCGAGACAGATGCCAGCCCTTGCTTTTAATTCCAGCTCAGCAGCCTGCCTGTTTGGGATATAGGAACCTGACCCCTTTGCATTGCTGTCTCTCGTGTTTGTCCCTATGAAAGCCAGTATCATCTACAAAGGCAGCATAGATACAGAGCTCTGTAGAATTGCAGTGTAGCAGCAAGACTGTTTTGTGGCCATGTTCTGAAGGCAGACTGGAGGTGACAGTATTATTTACTTTTGTTGCCTGGGGTCCAAAGAGAGAATAAATTGCTATTGATTTTTGAGGCATTCCAGCAGTGTGAGGATGGCTGCAGGAGAGCTGGGTGGCAGGACAGTCAGAGTCTGCGTGGAGACTGCTTTTGAAACGAAAATTCATGTTCTTGTTCTGTTGAGTGGGTTTGGTTTTGGTTTTAGTTTGTTTTTCAGATCCAGCTGATTTGATGTGGGTGCCATATTTCTTACATATGTTTTATTTCTGCAAAGAATAGAACTCACCAGCCATTTTAGAACAGTGTGAAATAGCTGGATAAAGTTTGGTGTCCAGCCATCTGTGTAAATTACTGTGAAGAAGGGAATGCTGAGTCTTTGCATGTAATTAACCACTTCATTAAAGACATGTCGTCTTAGAGGTGTAACAATTGATGAGAAGAAAATGAGCTGTATGAAAGTAGAAAAGATAAGCAACTAACAGTTTCTTCCCCACCCTCTCCTACAAAGCTGATTTCTGCAGATTATTCAGGTTTGACCTAATTAGTCTACAGGCTGGGCTTGTTGGTTTGGGGTTNAGTTCCTTCTAACAGTGGGCTCTAGGCCAGTGAGCATCCAGCCTATGACCACGGGTCTTCCTGTCCTGAACCTTAATTGAATGAGAACCCTGACCTCAGCTGAGACCCCACATAATTTCTTTTTTTTAAAGAATGTTGGAGAGAGAGAGTAGTAAATTGAAATACACACATATATATCTATCTGCTGGAGTAAAACCTCTATAAAAAGCTTGTTTTTGAGAAGATGGAGAAAATGGAATGTAATATGAAAAAATAAAATAATTGGGGTGTTTTATTTTGGAATTTGTAGTGACAGAGTCTAATTTAAATGGCAGTGCTGGGATGCAGCAAATTATTTTAATTGCCATTCTTTTGTTTTCTTACTGAACAGAAGATACAATTTTGAAGTGTTAGAATTGGCATGTCCACACTTCCCTTTTTTTCCTTTTCCTTCTCTCTTTCTCATTCATTCTTCCACTTACTGTGAATCCACAGCAAGGAGATGAAATGGCCAGCAGATAAAAGAAAAATGGCAAAATATTAAACCAATATTGCCTCAGTCACATTTATTCCAAACATGGAATAATAATTTCTTCCCACATTTCAAATTTACGATTAGATCAGAAAATGACTGAATAAATTATTTAATATAACAAATTTTACTTCTTTTACTGAAGAGGTAAATGAAATGAAATGTACTCAGCAATGATTTTAAATCTAGACTTCTTAACAAGAGAAACTTTGGTAAGGTAGTTCCAGTCACACGTTGTATACTTCTATAGATCTCTAAGATTGAGGATTAATAGTGGATTTGGTCTTCTATTGCATTTTGCAGTGTATGAAAACAAATACAAGCACCAAAATAATATTTGTTCCGAATTCTTATTTCTGCAAAGCTACGTTAAGTTCATTTTGCAATGCAAAGGTTCCTTGAAATGAGCATAAATACATTTACTCTGATTCTTGGTGTGAAAAATAGAAATTAGGTAACAGTTTCTAACGTGATGGCTGATGTGCTGTGTTCACCATGATATTGATTAGAGTTTTTGTTTAATATCTCCCCATCTTTTAAATATTTAATAAAGACAGAGAAACATCTAACTTCATTTCTGAGTGTCACTAGCTGATGATTAGGATGACTGAGTGTCCATGTGAGTTGTCTGGTCCTCTCTAGAGTCAGGTTGCAGTTTCATATTTTAGCTTATTTCTTAAAATGGATAGGCGAGAAAAAATAAAATGCAACAAAACCCCCAAAACCATCTCTCCCAGCCCCTGCTGTGTGCCAGTACTCTGCTTCCTTCAGCACTGGGCTGATTCAGGGAGCTAAACTGAAGGATTGTGAATTTTAAAGCCTTCTGGTTTTAAGAAATGAATTTAAGAAATACCTTTTAAATACTGCCAGGGTTCCAATCTGTCTTTGAACTTTTTTCCTCTTTTCTTGCATGGGAAAATAAAATTCAAATATTGCCTTTCCCTTCCCCCCCTTCCAATGCAATCAGCATAGGTGAAACAGAAGTGAGACAGATGCCAGCCCTTGCTTTTAATTCCAGCTCAGCAGCCTGCCTGTTTGGGATATAGGAACCTGACCCCTTTGCATTGCTGTCTCTCCTGTTTGTCCCTATGAAAGCCAGTATCATCTACAAAGGCAGCATAGATACAGAGCTCTGTAGAATTGCAGTGTAGCAGCAAGACTGTTTTGTGGCCATGTTCTGAAGGCAGACTGGAGGTGACAGTATTATTTACTTTTGTTGCCTGGGGTCCAAAGAGAGAATAAATTGCTATTGATTTTTGAGGCATTCCAGCAGTGTGAGGATGGCTGCAGGAGAGCTGGGTGGCAGGACAGTCAGAGTCTGCGTGGAGACTGCTTTTGAAACGAAAATTCATGTTCTTGTTCTGTTGAGTGGGTTTGGTTTTGGTTTTAGTTTGTTTTTCAGATCCAGCTGATTTGATGTGGGTGCCATATTTCTTACATATGTTTTATTTCTGCAAAGAATAGAACTCACCAGCCATTTTAGAACAGTGTGAAATAGCTGGATAAAGTTTGGTGTCCAGCCATCTGTGTAAATTACTGTGAAGAAGGGAATGCTGAGTCTTTGCATGTAATTAACCACTTCATTAAAGACATGTCGTCTTAGAGGTGTAACAATTGATGAGAAGAAAATGAGCTGTATGAAAGTAGAAAAGATAAGCAACTAACAGTTTCTTCCCCACCCTCTCCTACAAAGCTGATTTCTGCAGATTATTCAGGTTTGACCTAATTAGTCTACAGGCTGGGCTTGTTGGTTTGGGGTTTTTTTTTTGTCATGTTGGGGACAAAAAAAAAACCCCGAAACATACTGCTCCTCTTTGTTACCTCAGGGTGTATAGCAGTGCTGCATGGCAGTGACTCCTGCTGGGAGACATGTGCCTGAAGCACCTGAGGCGGTGGCTGCTGGGGATGCTCAAGGGCTGCAGCTCCCTGCAGGGCATCTGCTCTCATCCCTCTCTGAGCATCTCCACCCCTCTGCCGGCTTCACAGAGGCTCAGCAGCTCCCTACAATGTCATTTGGATCTCCCCAGCTGGGGCTTCACAGCACAGAGCCTCGGTGCAGGTGTAGATGGCAGCTGTTCGGAATGGGGCACGGCAGGGGTTCATCTTCCCCACTAAGGGCGTTCTAGATCAAAACCAGATTTCATAGATTCATAGATATTAGGGGTTGGAAGGGACCTAGAAGATCATCTAGTCCAACCCCCCTGCCTGAGCAGGATCACCTAGACCAAGTCGCCCAGGAACAGATCCAGGTGGGTCTTAAGTGTCTCCAGAGATGGAGACTCCACAACCTCCCTGGGCAGCCCCTGCCAGAGCTCTGGCACCCTCACTGAGAAAAAGTTCTTTCTTGTGTTGAGCCTAAACCTCTTGTGCTCCAACTTGCACCCATCGCCTCTCGTCCTGTCATTGGATGACATTGAGCAGAGTCTGGCTCCATTCTCCCTACACTCACCCTTAATATTTTTAGAGACATTAATGAGGTCCCCCTCAGTCTTGGAAATTTCCAAGACCCCTTGCCAAGTTGTAACTTTCGGTTTTGAAATTATGTGAAGAATTGTGTAACTTGAAAATATTCTTTGACTAAAGTAAGAAGCAGTGGCATCGTGTGCTTTTTCCTGGGCTTCTGTAGTCCTGTTTTTTGTTTTTTGGGTTTTTTTTGTCTGATTTGGAGTTTTGATGTAGAGTCTTGAGATTTGCCCCAAACGAGATGGCTACTTGAGAGCTTGAGAAATAGCTGTAATTATTGTCATTTCTGCCCTGGGTACTGACTCATGGAGACTTTGTGAAGATCTATGTGAAGCAGTTCCCTGGACAAGATCACAAGACTTTTTTTTTTTTTTTTCTTGTCTATAAGCCTACAGAAACCTTTCTTTCCCCCCTTCAACTTGATTCTTCATTCTATTAAGAAAATTCTCAGAAATTACACCAAAACTTTTAAGGGCTTCAAATAGTTAGCCATAGTCTTACCTGTTCTCTCCCTGCCAGGGAGGTGGTTGAGGCCCCATCCCTGGAGCTGTTGCAGGTGAGGTTGGCCAAGGCTCTGAGCAGCCTGGACTAGTTGAGGGTGTCCCTGCTCCCTGCAGGGGGGCTGCACTAGATGCCCTTTGGGGGTCCCTTCCAGCCCTAAGCATTCTCTGATTCTCTGCCTCCCCCCCATTTCAGCTCCTGTCCTTGCTCTGAAAGCTGTGTCGAGGTGCCGGGTGCTGATCCTGGCTAAAGCTGCATTTCCATTGATACCAGTGGTGCCCAAATGTTTCTCCCTGTTTCTAGGTGCGCACTGTCAGCCATCCATAAAAGCTGCTAATGTTCAACAGTTAGTTAATTGTCTTAGACTAAGAAAATATGTTTTCTGGCTTCAGAGCAGCTCGGCTCTGGAAAAGATGAAAGACCCTGAAACTCCCTCCTTTATCTTTCCTAAGTAAGGGTTACTTTTATTCCCCAGACTGACAGCCGTTGAGCTAGCAGCCTCTCTAGCACTGAAGCCATGTAACACTGAGGCTGTGCCAGCACAGATCAGTAACTGCCACTTAGTTGAAGGCTAACAGTCTGTTCCTACCTGAACCAGTATTTTGCCCATGACGAATAATCCTTGAAGATAATCAGATCACAGCACTTGATTTAATTTACTTCCTACAGCGGGAGTATTTGTTCAATGGACCACAAACCCCTCTGGTTTAGCATGGCTTCCTATGTATTTCTTCATTCATCTTATTCCAGACTATTACATTTCTTTTCTATTTCTTGTATCTAAAATTTCTTGCTGTATAGCATTAAAAATCGTTTTTCCCTTAAAACATTCTGTAATTCAACTTGCTACAGCAACTCCCTGTCCTTTTAAGCACCAGCTTCTAAAGAAATAAAACTCAAATTCTGACAGTGTCATTTAATATCATCCGATGAGAGACTGGTGATGGTCTGTCTGCTCCCTCTCTGCTGTTCCTGACTCTTCTATCCAAGAAGAAAAGTTAACTTTTCCAGTTAACTTTCTGTGGAAGCCACTGGAAGGTCTCATGCTGTGTTTTCTGAGAGCCAAGAGAAAGCTCAAAAGGGAATTTTTAGGAGCCAGGCCAGTCTGTCTTCCTTATCTTGATACTCTGTTGTGGTCCCTGAATTCTTCATTGTTGAATAATGGACTTCTAAACATGTGTAATGATGCTTGATCTTTATGCTTGTATGCATTTAGCTAAGGAATGTTTATCACATGAAACAGCACAATCAATGTCATCTGTCTTCTGGTAACTACAGTATGTGTGTCTGTGTAGGTTACCATCCCTTACAACACTGTACCTGGAATCAAGTGACTTAATGCTGTTGTTCTATACAAAAACTGGTTTGTTTTTTTTAATGCTAAAATACAATTTTGGAAAAAAAAATGTACTTTAATTGAAATACCATTTAAAGGGTAAAATTATGTTATTGATTATGATCAAAATGTCCCAGGTACTGATTAATTAATCAATTCAATTTTTGAACATATTATAGATCTTTTAGTGGAGGCAGGGGAATGTGAATGAGATGAATATTTTCAAATTACAGTGCATATTATATTAATGTATGTTTTTTCTTCTTTGCAACATACCTGTGAATGGGAATAGCTTCTTAAGAGCTGCAGTAGAAAAACAATGCACAATGAAACTTACATTATAAATCAAGTTGAAATCAAACTGGGTTATGCCAATAAAAAGTATGTTTAAAAAATCATGACAAACTATTTCAAAGCTTGCTGAAAAATTATTTCAAGAAAAAAATGTGTACTAAATAATTGTAAGAGATTTAGAATTCAATTATAGTGAGGAATTAGACCAGTATTTAAGTACTGTAAGTTGCAACATCATTCATGCTTCCAGGTCAGATTCATAGAGCAGTGTTTATTTTCTGCATTGATTTGAAGGATGTCTATGATGAATCTGTGTTACAGACCTGTAGCATTGTTATTTGTAGCAACAAAAAAAGTCCTAAGAACATCAACTACTCCCTAGTAATCATATTTTCCAAGATGTATACACCTTGTTCTAGGTGGGAAATCTTCATTTTTTACATGGAGGAGGTGGTTTATAAATTGGATACGTTTTGGAAAGCACTTCACCCTCACCTAAGCTCCCAGAATAATCAATCTTCTTGGGCAAGGTCTGAGCACAGTTTATTCACTTAGCATCAATTTTTATTCCAGCACACCTTGTGATAGCAACATTTCACACAGGGCGTTTGAGAGCATCAGCACAGAGCCATAGACAGAGAAACTGTGTGTACAGTTCTCTGCTCCCAAACATCTACTGCAATCCCTAGCCCAGCTGGCACAGGGAAGCTGCTCATCCCTGAAGGTCAGCTGGGATCTTCTGTAGCAATGAGGCAGCAGAGGGGACTGAAGAGGCAGTAGAGATGGCTGCTGTATTTGCCAAGGCTGGTGTGACCCCTGTGTGTGCACAGTGACCCAGTGGAAGAAGCTCCCTCCTGGTCCTTTCCACAGCTGAAGTTTTTACTAGGAAAAAATCGTGACCTGGAAATGAGCACATCTGCTTCTAGAGGAGTGCTCAAATTTCTGTGGTGTGAAAGGAGGTATCTTTCTTTAGCTGAAGCAAAGCCAGTATCAGTGTGTTGCTTACAAAATTTTCCAGCTTTGCTTACACCGTTGTGCTGTCCTGTGAGCATTGTTCCTTCCCCAGCAGGGAGTGAGCTCCTTAGCCTGTGATTCATCACCATGGTACCTGCTTAAGGTATTGCCACTGTTGGTACTCCCCTGCTGGTCTGTGCTCTCACTGCTTTAAGGGTTTTATGGCTGTGCTGTATAAACTGCAGTGAGGAACTGATGTTTTTTGATAAAAAGTTCTTTGACAAGTTATTTTTCTTCTTTTTAATAAGCTCACTTGGTTTCTTATGTCATAACCAAGTTGACAATCTGCTGCTGCAGTAGTGGGGAGAGTCACAACTTCATAACATAGTATAGCAACCAGTGTGCTTGTAGCATGAAGCTACAGACAGACTACTTCTTATAATGAGATCCTTTATTATGGTTTGTCTGCAACACTGAAAATACTCAGCATGCTGTTTTGCTTTCTAGAGAACAGATATTTAGTGTACTTGTGTGGAGCTAAGTGTGCTGAAGGCTGGAACAGGCACTGGTGTGTTTCTTTGGTTTGCTATTTAAGGAGCTGCCTCACCAGCAGAGGAGAAAGTGTACATGCTTCATGGCCAAGAAAGAGGGAGGAAAAGGGAAACAAAGAAATAAATATTTTTTTCCCTGTAATACATGTGGCAGATGGAGCCTTCACCTTCCCCTCCCCCCACCATATTTAGCAATGGCCCTTGTAGAGGTATTTAATTACTGTGCAATCCTTAGAATAAAAAATGATAGAAAGGTTCCTGGGGAAAAAAAAAGCAAACAACAAAAACAAACACACATAAAAATTATTCAAATTTTCCTGAGGAAATGAATCAAAGTGTAAAAAGAGTGTTTATAAATAAAATGTTTATAAATACGGGAGTATAAAAGTACTGCATTCCACTTGGAGTACTGTATTCAGCTGCTGTGCTTTCAACATAGGAAGGGCATGGGCCTGTTGGAGTGAGCCCAGAAGAGGCCATGCAGATGATCAGGGTTTGGAGCACCTCTCCAGGGAAGGCAGGCTGAGAGAGCTGGGGTTGTTCAGCCCAGAGAAGCTCCAGGAAGAACCTTACAGAGCCTTCCAGTACTGAAAGGAGGCCTCCAGGAAAGCTGGAGAGGGGCTTCACACGGAGCTTTTACAAGGCCGCAAGAGGGTAGATTTGGACTGCATGTGACGGAGCAGCTCTGCACTGCGAGGGGCGTGAGGCACGGGGAAGATTCACCCAGAGAAGCCACAGGTGCCACATCCCTGAGCTGGGGAAGGCCAGGATGAATGGGGCTTTGAGCAGCCTTGTCTCATGGGAGATGCCCTTCACCGTGGCTGGGGGATTGGAACGAGATAATCTCTGAAGTCCCTTCCAACCCAAACAATTACAAGAGTTTATAAGAGTTCATGAGCAGTAGATGCTGTAGGCGTGTTAAAGCACCACTAACAGGACTTGTAGGTGTTCTGTATTCACTGTGATACAGCTTATGAGCAATGTGTTAGGTACCTAAATTGGTTAATTAATCATTTAGTACAAGGATTTTAATCACATTATGAGCAATATAACAGTATTTTATATATATTATAACAATATAACAGACTATAACAATAGTCTTCAAGTGAGTGTGGTTATGTGGCTTCCTCAGGAGTAAAGAGACAACCAGATTAGTGGCATTTAGCAGTGCTTAAAAACAATTATAGAAGTCATATTACCTTCCTTTTGATTTTATGCCTCAACAGGCAAGCAAAACTTAGTGGTTTCTTATGGTTTCTTTTGTGTTTGGTATTTTGTTTTGGTTTGGGGTTTTTTGTTTGTCTTTTTTTTTGTTTGATTGTGTGTGATTTTTGTCTGTTTATTTGGTTGATTTTTTATTTTTTTTTTGTGAGAATCAAAATGCTCAAAGTTTCTGTATCAAGTATTTCTGTTCCTTGGCTAAAAGAAGGAATGCTAGACATAATTTTGGGGTCTTGCTATATACTTATAGACTTCAATGTTTGAACCTGTTTTCAGAAGTAATCTGACTGTTTGGGTTGTAATTCATTAAAAGGGCCAGAACACTATTCCTGAAAAGAAATTATGTAAATTGTAATAACAGGCAGCACAAAGGTCATGTGAGAAGTATCAGGAGCTTCATCCAACTTTGTTCATGGATTGACAAAGTTCTGAGGTTATAAAGCACTAAAGGTGTGTTTTAGTAGAGCTTAAAATGAGTTTTTTACTAACACAAGAGTAACAACTCAGTCATTATTGACTCGCATTGTGTTTGTAGCAGTGACCTAGAGGTGAAAGGCTCCACATCTCATTTCCAACCCTCCGAGCCATGTGGTGCTCCATAATTTAATTTGATGCACAGCAATTATCAGGCAATTGATTTTCATTGATTGTGCTGTAGGACAGAAGCACTCCTGTTCCAGCAGACAAGAGCTACTTCTGGGACAGCCTTCCACCCGTACTCAGAATAAGCAGATAAATGTTTAAAGCTCTTTAACTGTAGCTCTTAACGACCTTAGACATCAGTAGATAATATGTTTCTTGCTTTACCTTTTGTGCCAACATATCCCCTTCAACCTTCCTTAAGCAATCCTTTGTCTTTTTGTTGTCTCTTACTTTTGCTTTGTTTTGGTTTTAGTGCTTTTTTACTGTCACCTTTTCTCCTCCCTCTTTTGGGAGTGTGTTCACTGTGCATTGATAAATGATTATAATTTCAGATGTTTTTAAACAATTTCTTACGTTGATACTATTCTACTTGGAAGTAGTTTAATTGCATAGGGCTGATAAAGTAACCAAAATTTAATTAAAACTATTCACAAAATTAAAACAAAAATGTTGAAAAGATTTTTAGGTGAGGACTTCAAGTAAAAGATCCATTCTGAATAATTGTCTTTATAGCTCTTTGATAACATTGTCAATAAAAGTGGTTAGTTTTACTGTTGCTCTCTGATATGGGCTACTGAGAAATGGAGGCCACTGGTTTCAGGATGGGCAGTAGAAAACTGATGAGCTACTTGTGGGAGTTGATAAAGGTTTGAGAAGAGCTTTGGGAAATCTTTCTAACAGCATTTGTTGATGCAGAAGCTCAGGGGGCTTCTGCTTAGAACATTTCCTTGCTTATCTTTGTAGATGGTTTAATTACAATTCAAGGCAGATTAAGCCTGGTGCAAACCTGCTCTGAGAAGATAGTGGGCAAGTTGTGTTGTAGGGCTGAAGAAGTTTCATTTTGCCATCACTTTTTTTGGCAAGCAAATGTTTGAACATTATTGTAGCTGTCCTCTTAAATGTCATACTGAGGCTTTTGAAACCACTTTGGTGGGGTTTTAATAAGGGTTTCATCCTGTCATAGTGCTCTGAAAACTACTAGCTGTTGCTCAGTTTGACTTCACATTTACAAATTGAAATAATTAATATGATAAAAATGCAGAAAATGTCATTTGCCTGATGGAAACACAGCACTCTTCTATGTTAGAACAGTGATTTTGAGAAATTATCTGTGTATTAATAAAAACTACTTAAAATCATTTTAAAGATATTTGGAGAATCATAGAAATGTCTGGGTTGAAAGGGACCTCTAGAGGTCATCTAGTCCAACCCCCCCTGCTGAGAGCAGGGCCATCTGCAACTAGAGCAGGTTGCTCAGAGCCTTGTCAAGCCCCACCTTGAATGTCTCCAGGGATGGGGCCTCAAACACCTCCCTGGGAAACCTGCTCCAGTGTCCACCACTCTCGTGGGAAAGAACTTCTTCCTTATTTCTAATCTAAATCCACTCCTTTCTCATTTAAAAGCATTGCCCCTTGTCCTTTCACTACAGGCCTGGGTAAACAGGCCCTCTCCAGTCTTTTTATCAGCTCCCTTATAAGGGAAATGTCCTTTAAAGTGTGGATAAACATTTCTGTGTTCTTAACCCACTGGGAAGGTTCAATTCTTGCTTCTAAGAATTTTTGATCTGTCTGAGAATGATGACATGGCACTTGAAGGGTATTCTTCCCAATATCCCATTCTAGTCCCCCTTAATAAAGAGATTTTAAGGAGAGGTGTAGAAACTTCAAATGAAAATATTAAAATCAAAAACTAATAATGTTTACTAATTTTATTTATTCACAGGAAAATGAATGTTGGGTATAAATGATTAAGAAGGATGTAGCATGGGAAATATTTTGCCTTATACATTACTCTCCTAGTTTATTTGTATTTCTCCATCCAGAGCCTTACATCTAGTGAATCTTTAGAACACTTTCCTTAGGTTAGGGGTCTTGGAATTCTGTACTAGGAGTGTGAAGCAGTAGTGTGCAATGAAGAACTTAATGTGAAATCACTTGGGGGCAGAATGACAGATCAATGGCAAGATCAGTTAAGTGTGTAGGAGCTAAATCAATTTATAACAGATAAGTCACTATTTGTTAATGGATTAATTAAATAGCCTAGAGTAACCTCTTAAATGATTTCTAGTATACCATGCATTAATTGACAGTACTGTGGCATTCTTTGAGCTATTCTTTTTTCTCTACATATTTGAAATACAAAACTGCTTCATGCATAGGAGAATTCCATTTTATTGACACTGGTCACTGAAGTTTAAGGTATGGTGATTGTAAACAATAAACAGTATAATACAAACAATAAACAGTAGAAATGAAATGAGAATGTTCTTATTTGATAAGTTTTCAGTTTTAAGACATCAGTTAACATCAAATCATAGTCATCATTGTACATGTAGTTAAGAGTCTATCGTCTTACTTAGCAGGCAGTGTACTAATATCCTAATATATCTGGACTTTTTGCAGTATTATACCAGTCAGACATAATGATGACCTCAGGTGAGTAGCACTAAGGTTCACAGTTTGCACATACTCGTAATTAAGGATATGAAGAAGTAAGAATTATTAGTTTGAAAGTAACTAGTAAGATTGTGAAAAGAAATAGTAGGTAATTTAGGACAGTGGAGACTTCAGCTTGAAAAAAACCCAAACACCATAAAGCTTAGAGAAAGAGACTTTTTAGATGCCAAATGTATTTCAAAAATAAACAGAGAATTTGGTGTTAGAAACAATAGTATTTAAAAAGTGAATGATCAGTCTGTTGGGGTTAGGGATTTGGATTTGAGTCTTTTTCCAGGCAACATTACAGCTGGTCATCTTGAGTTCTGCAGTCTCCCAGAAAGATAAATTGATACAGGTTTCAACATAGGTTGAATGTTCAAACACAAATCAGGTCAAATGAATCAGACCCTTCTACGTTATTGTTTTCAAAATGCTTCTATTTTTTTTTTCTATTTTCATTGTATCATTCATGAATTTCATGTTTTCATTGTATTTTCATTCATTCTGTCAGTTCTGACAGAAAATAGTCATTCCAATAAAAATTTGAAAGAAGTTGCTGCCTGTTTATAATTATTTTTTGCCTTTCATTAAGGAGCCAGATAGACATTTTGCAGGAATATGCACATAAACGGCTTTATGTGGCTCATACCTGTACAGTATATAGTAGGAGTAAATTACTAAAATTAATAGGACAATGGTGGTGTAAAATAGCATGAGTCAGGTTCACTCTGTAGAAGTGTAGCTAACTTCAAATATATCATCATCACAGTATTTTACTACGTATTTATAAATCTTTATGGAATTAAAATGTATTTTAAGCACTCTTATTTGCATATTTGCCCTATAATAATATATTGCCATTGGGGATCTTACATAAATAGACATATTCAGCAACTGTAATTTTCCTACAAGTTTTGTTTTGTCACTGAACACTAGGCAGAAAAGGAAAATATTACTGTGGTTAAGATTTGCTTTTATTCAATTAATGAATAATTATGAGAGCTTACTTTTCTTAAGTGCAGTTATCTCATGTTTTTACTGGCTTGCAGCTCATTATGTTTCTAAATGAATACTAATGTAAGGCACGGGATAAATGCCGTTTGGGATTACAGTTGATGTTGACCCTCAGTCTGGCTCATAATTTCCAATATTTCTGTCTTGTGGTTCTGAAGATTTTCAAAGTAATTGAATCTTTCCTCTTTGTGATTGAACTCCAAAGGGGCTTTTCCAATTCCCCTGTTTTCTATTATAACCATAAAATTAATTATTTTTTTTTTCCCAGGCCTCTGTTAGTAAAATTTCTTCAGACACAAATTAAATATGAAAGCCTTCTAACTGGGAAGAAAAGAGATTTAGCTTCATGTTACTAATCAGTTCTGATAGAAAACAGCTCCATAAAATTGTAGGCAAGGAAAGAAATCCGTGAGCTTGCTGTTAAAAAATATCCCAAACCCCACAGCAAAAAAACTGCTGTGGTTCAGGCTGCTCTCTATACTTGTAATGGTCCTCAAAGTTTCCAGCTGATTTACCCTTCAAAACTAGTAAGAACTTTTTTTTTGGTTGTTTTTTTGCACATCTTAAAGGCAGCTCAGTTTTGAATCGAAAATGTGTTTTCTGAATAACTCTTCAGCTTTTGAAGTTAGTAGTTTCTAACGTGATGGGGGGGAGTGGTGGTGGTTTTGTGGTTGGTTTTGTTTTGTTTTGGGTTTTGTTTGTAGTTTCATTTGTTTTGGGTTGTTTGTTTTTGTTGGTTGATTGTGTTTTGTTTTGGTATGTTTTTTTCCTTTGAAGTATAACTATCACAGTACAGTACTAAAGTAAAAATCTTACTGTGGAAACGATATTCAGAAGAAATGCCAGGGCATGAGGCACGCTCTTGCTTCCAATGAGTGCCAGGTCTGCTGTTGCCACAGAGCAGAATACAACTTTTCTTGCTGCAAATTTATGGACATTAATTCTTGAAGAAAATAAATTTTCAGGTGTGCATGATAAATATTTAATTTCTAACCTAGCCCTGATCTGCACAACCTTGAAATGTTATTATCTTCATCAATGGCAATCTTCAAATTAAAGTAATTTCGTGAGGTTGTTTTTGTTTTGAGGAAGTAGACATTATACCTTATCAGTGGTAGATTTCAGCCTGTTCCAGGCTCTGTCATTCTCACAGTAAAGAAATTCCTCCTCATGTTGAGGTGGAACTCCCTGTGTCCCAGTTTGTGCCCATTGCCCCTTCACCACTGAGAAGAGTCTGTCCCTTCTACTTGACACCCTCCTGTTCAGTTTAACTTCTCAGTTTTTACATAATAGATTTTGAGTTTGAGATTATTTTTTTTTTACTTTTGAAAATGTATTTCAGAAAAGCACTATATCAATATTATGCCTGAAACCATACGATGAACTCCTGCCTTTCCCCACGTTAATGAAGGAGTTATGTTTAGCTCAGTATTTCATATTAAAAATCATTATATGAAAATGAGCATTGAGTGTCAATTTTCAGATACTGTAACTAGGATACTAGGGCTGATTTAGAGTAATGACTCATGTAATGGTCATCTCCTGCTTTTATATATTTGTGCTGTCCTTCTGACCTTTCAGTTTAAAGATTTATTTTTTTTTAATAATCTATTGGCCAAAGTAAGCACTGGGCAAGTGGAAGCATGATATTTAATTTTTAACAACCAAAAACTGTTGTTTTGTAATGAAATGTGGCAAGTGCAAGAATATGCACAGATTAACAATGACCTGATGTCTATACATATGGAAGGAGTATCCAGAAAGACTAATGATTATTGGATTGCTTTCACAGAAATGTTCTGCTGTATAGAACATTTTCAAAGCAGGAGAGTGAACATTCAAATTTGACATTGTCAGGTGAAGACAGAGCCTCTAAGTTGCAAAGCTGCCTTTTGAGTTATTTTAGACAACTTTAAAGGAAAAGCTTAAGACTTTTGGTGAACTTTAATATTGTAAACACCAACTTTATGCTTTTTCACCCCTTATGAAAGGGCCTATGATGTATGAGGTGGACAGGACAGGCTGTATTTGGTCCTGAGAAGGGTAAGAAGAGGTTTTAGTGCTGCCTACAACTGCTTAATGGGAAGATACACAGCAAAATGGAGCTCTTCTCACAGGTGCAGAGTGATAGGACAAGAGGTAACAGACAGAAGTTGTAAAAAAAAAAAAAAGAAATCACAAGTCTACTCAAAACATTGGGACAGGCTGCCTGGAGAGGCTGTGGAATCTCCTCTCTTGATAGTCACACCTTGACTGGACACAGCTCTGAGCACCCTGAGATAATTTGTTCTGCTTTAGCAGTGTGGGCTGGATGACCCCCATGGGAGGGCATCTCCCAGTCTTAATAAGGCTGATTCTGTGACTCAAATCCAGGTCCCCATCACTCATGCTGGTGCTGGGTGTCTCTCAAAGTTGCAGCAATATAAGTAAATTATTTTAGAAAACTTACAATTCAGTGAAATTATTTTTGTTGGTTTTTAAATGGATTAAACTGAAAAGAGTATGTCTTTTCTGGAAAGCTATAAGACAAAGGTCTTGTACCACAGAAGCCTTAATCATCACATTCTCAAAAGCCATTGGGACCTAGGGATTATAAATATATTTTTCAAATACTTATCTACAACAGGGAAACACTTGGCTTGGAGTGCTTTGTTGCATTAAATTCTTTGAAGTCAAAAAGCTGCTCGTGCTCTTGAGTGCAGTACTCTGTAGAAAATGTTTGCAAGAATGGGATTTTATGAATGCTGTCTTCATAAACACAGGTTTCATAATTTAAGTATGCAAACATTCTCCCAGAGGGGTGATGACTTCGAACAGTAGCCAGTGTGTGTGTGCTGTGTGAGGAAGGCAGGCTGCTTATAACCTCCTGGCAGCAGCTGCTCAAATACTGTTTCTCTGCTTCTCTATCCCTGCAGAGAATTTGGCTCACAAATAGAAACACTCAAGTTGGTAGATTGTCTTATTTGCTAAAAATAATTGCTGCTGCTAAATAAGAAGGTGATATACTATTCTTCCTCTGATAACTGTAATGTTTTTAGGGAGGCAGTTGGCAAATGCTGTCTTGTTTGGCTACTCAATCCTACATTTTCAGTGGTCATTTACAAAACTGTGGTGACACCAACATGTTGGTAGAGTTGGCTGCTGAAAATCTTGATGAGAAAGCTGGATTGCAGGCTACAGGGTCACAAAAACGACATAATCTCAAGAGAATATTTAAGTGTTTACATCATATATCCTGAGATGTTCTTAATAAACAAAATGTACAAGCAATGTAGTTCAGGCTAGATACATTTGAAATGTTTGGCTGGAGCTAGAAGTGTGTATTTCTGACTATACTAGGTATACAGTATATTAAAAAGTTATTTCAGCTCAGTTTTTAACACTTAGGTCATCAGACGTTTTGAATTAATCCATAATAGATTTTTTTTTTCCAGTACAAAGGCACATTGCATTTTAAACTTCTGTCTGAATATGAGGAGTTATAACATCAATGCTCCTAAAAATGTTGCAAATTAATACAGCAAGCAAATATAATCTATACCTTACAGCTACCATCCACATGGTTATGCAGCCTCTTAAATGAGTCTCTATTACCCAGTGCAGTAGAACACATAACTCTTTTACCAGAAGAAACCTCTGGGCACGTGGCAAGCAGAGTTAGAGCTGCAAAAATTATACAAAGACTGCTGAGATGCCACTTCCAACAAGTAATTGTGTTCTAGCAATGAAAAAGCTTTTTATTTTAATGGTCGAAAAGAAATCAAGGAAAGAAGTGATGAGAAGTATATTTTAGGCACCTGCCTATCAATACATAATGTATGATTATTGATTAATTAAACTTTGAAACAATTCAGCAAACAGTCTTAATGGAGGTAGAGGTCTGGCTGACAAAACTGCTGCACAGAATGCTTTCTAAGATATGGACACAAGTATTATCAACAGCTGTTATACTATATATAGTAAATAGCTATGCCCAGTCCTTTGAAATCACATATTTACAATCACAATGTAAGAGTGTAAGATGCTTCAATATTTGATTGAATAAAAATATAAAATTTTTTTTAAACTTAGCTCTCAAACTGTTATGAGCATTTTCTTAAAAGAAAAGAGAATCAGTTTTTACTTATTTTTTCCTTTGACTCTGGGTTTCCCTAAAGTGTTCCCCTTTGTGCTCAGGAACCACTATTATTCACTTCATTCCTTGAGATCTGATAATAGGGCTCCAGGGCCATGGTACAATGCAATGAGGATGTATTTCCTAGCATTTTGCAATAGAAACTAACTTTAATATATTACTTCTCATAAAATTGTATCCCAAGACCCTTTAGAGTATGACAAATTACAAGCCAGAAGACAGTCTGTGTTATAAATCATGGAAAAGACTTGTGCCAATTCATTGGATGGTAAACAAATTAAAGCACTTATTGCACATGGCCGATAACATTTTCATATATTAAATAGCTACAGTATTTATTTCTATAGCACTAAAGCTGCTGTGAGTGTGCTGCTTTCAGCAATGAAAGGTGACAGCAAATCTGCTTTACTGAAATAATTAGTACATTCATCGGGGCATATTAAGCAATTACAAATTATTTATTTCTAGTAGAGGATTTCTTTTTTTGGGGTAGTAAAACTGAGAATCAGCAAACTCATAAATCACAAAGACAGCAGAATGCAGCGGGTACCAGCCAAACAGGAACGAAATACTTCCAAAGAAAAGTAATGAAAACAAATAGTGTTTTGTTACATAAATTAGAGAAACATTAATAATGAAAGAAAAGCATGTTAGAAAGCTGTACTGTCAGAATTCATTTGAGATACAGCATTAAAATGACATTGCTTCTGGACAAGAATGGTCTGTAAACTCACAATTTTAGTCCTGTAGCCACACGTATCCTTCTCCCAAGAAATGCATTTGTCCCTGCATTGATGGTTTATCCCTACAAGGCCAATATTGCTATACTTGTTTTGAGTCTTAAAAAGTCTCATTTTCCTTCTCGCAGAATAAGAAAATGAGAGGGACAGGAGGAGGGGGAGAAACATCAAAACAGCTCTTTAGCAAAAGCTTTAGCACATTGTAAATGTATAGGTTATGCAATGAAAGTTTTAAGTTAAGGCCCATGGAGATCCTTTAGTCAACTTGCTGCTTAGACAGGAGTCAGTTTGCTCAGAGTTTTGAATTACTCCAAGGGTAGAAAGTCCACAACCCCTCTGGTAACTTTATTCCAATGTTTGACCACCCTTGTGGTGTAATTTTTTTCCCTTTTATCTAATCAGAACTTTGTCTTCCAACCTGTGGCCTCTTGTCCCGTTGCTGGGCACTAGTGAGAGGAGTCTGGCCTTTACAGAGCTTTGTGAGATTCTTGTCCCAGCTGCTTCTCCAGGCTGGCCCTGCAACTTATTGACTGCTCCCTGCAGCTTCCTCTGAGCTGTGTGGTCACTTGTTCCCAGCTCTCTGTGCCTGAGGAACTCCTTTGCATAGGTTACAGCTCCACATCCTCACCTTCCCAGCCTGTCTTTCCTGAAGAGCTTGTATCCATCCATTGAAGTACTCCAGTCATGGGAGCTACGACTCCACATTCCCCAAATCCCAATGAGATCATAGCTCTGCAACTGTGCACAGACTTCTCTTTCTCCCTATTGTTACCCCATTGATCATAATATTATATATAATATAGTATATATTAATGTAGAGGTGCTTGCAATGAACCCTTAGTCATGTTGCTTTTGAGAAGTCTGAGAGCCTCTTCCCTCATCATGTTGTCCCTTATTTCTTTCTAATTATCCCTGCACTGTTGATTTCAGTGAGGTGAACTTTATCCAACATCCCTAATTTAANAAACTGTTATGAGCATTTTCTTAAAAGAAAAGAGAATCAGTTTTTACTTATTTTTTCCTTTGACTCTGGGTTTCCCTAAAGTGTTCCCCTTTGTGCTCAGGAACCACTATTATTCACTTCATTCCTTGAGATCTGATAATAGGGCTCCAGGGCCATGGTACAATGCAATGAGGATGTATTTCCTAGCATTTTGCAATAGAAACTAACTTTAATATATTACTTCTCATAAAATTGTATCCCAAGACCCTTTAGAGTATGACAAATTACAAGCCAGAAGACAGTCTGTGTTATAAATCATGGAAAAGACTTGTGCCAATTCATTGGATGGTAAACAAATTAAAGCACTTATTGCACATGGCCGATAACATTTTCATATATTAAATAGCTACAGTATTTATTTCTATAGCACTAAAGCTGCTGTGAGTGTGCTGCTTTCAGCAATGAAAGGTGACAGCAAATCTGCTTTACTGAAATAATTAGTACATTCATCGGGGCATATTAAGCAATTACAAATTATTTATTTCTAGTAGAGGATTTCTTTTTTTGGGGTAGTAAAACTGAGAATCAGCAAACTCATAAATCACAAAGACAGCAGAATGCAGCGGGTACCAGCCAAACAGGAACGAAATACTTCCAAAGAAAAGTAATGAAAACAAATAGTGTTTTGTTACATAAATTAGAGAAACATTAATAATGAAAGAAAAGCATGTTAGAAAGCTGTACTGTCAGAATTCATTTGAGATACAGCATTAAAATGACATTGCTTCTGGACAAGAATGGTCTGTAAACTCACAATTTTAGTCCTGTAGCCACACGTATCCTTCTCCCAAGAAATGCATTTGTCCCTGCATTGATGGTTTATCCCTACAAGGCCAATATTGCTATACTTGTTTTGAGTCTTAAAAAGTCTCATTTTCCTTCTCGCAGAATAAGAAAATGAGAGGGACAGGAGGAGGGGGAGAAACATCAAAACAGCTCTTTAGCAAAAGCTTTAGCACATTGTAAATGTATAGGTTATGCAATGAAAGTTTTAAGTTAAGGCCCATGGAGATCCTTTAGTCAACTTGCTGCTTAGACAGGAGTCAGTTTGCTCAGAGTTTTGAATTACTCCAAGGGTAGAAAGTCCACAACCCCTCTGGTAACTTTATTCCAATGTTTGACCACCCTTGTGGTGTAATTTTTTTCCCTTTTATCTAATCAGAACTTTGTCTTCCAACCTGTGGCCTCTTGTCCCGTTGCTGGGCACTAGTGAGAGGAGTCTGGCCTTTACAGAGCTTTGTGAGATTCTTGTCCCAGCTGCTTCTCCAGGCTGGCCCTGCAACTTATTGACTGCTCCCTGCAGCTTCCTCTGAGCTGTGTGGTCACTTGTTCCCAGCTCTCTGTGCCTGAGGAACTCCTTTGCATAGGTTACAGCTCCACATCCTCACCTTCCCAGCCTGTCTTTCCTGAAGAGCTTGTATCCATCCATTGAAGTACTCCAGTCATGGGAGCTACGACTCCACATTCCCCAAATCCCAATGAGATCATAGCTCTGCAACTGTGCACAGACTTCTCTTTCTCCCTATTGTTACCCCATTGATCATAATATTATATATAATATAGTATATATTAATGTAGAGGTGCTTGCAATGAACCCTTAGTCATGTTGCTTTTGAGAAGTCTGAGAGCCTCTTCCCTCATCATGTTGTCCCTTATTTCTTTCTAATTATCCCTGCACTGTTGATTTCAGTGAGGTGAACTTTATCCAACATCCCTAATTTAAAGCCTTTCTCATCAGGTCACAAAGTCTGTTTTCTTTATACCTTGAGGCAGATCCTCAAACACTGTAAAATTACATAGCCATGCTGACTGGAAGGGACTAATGCTATTTTACATCACTTAAGAAAACGATGGTTTCATTTCTAAGGCTGGTATTCACTGCATTATCAATTTAAGGTGTAATTCAACAATTACATTCACCTGATTTTATTCCAAACCTAAAAGGCAGAGCTCGGGATTAGTGATGCTTTGAATGTGAGTGGTGTTGATAGAGAGAGGAGCACAATAGCTGCTTCGTGCTGCTCCTGCTATCAGTCCTGCTCTGTCCTCAGCTAGGTGAGCACAGCAAGTGATAACTCTAATGGAAATTATTTCTGCTAGCTGTAGTGAAACTGCACCCTTAGTCTTTTTTAATCTACTCATGCAAGGTTTTCAGCTTCCCAGGTGGGTGGTAGATCTGCCTTTGACTTTGTAAACAACTTTTATTGTGTGTGTGAATCTTAGGAAAATATAGCTGTATTCTGTATGAACATGGTTTTTTCAAACACCAACAAAAAGTCTTTAACTAGTTACCATCTTTTAATTTGGTTGGTTGGGTTTTTTGGTTTTTTTTTTTTTGTTTGTTTGTTTTTAATGGAAATAGACTTCAAGTAATTCAAGTTTGCTTTCTCTTTGGCAAGGAATTTATTTGAAAACTTAAATCAGTGTTGTGATTCCATATTTTACTTGTTATTAATAGTCCCATACATCATATTGAGGCCAGCCCCAAAATGTTAATCTAAATAAAGTGATTTTATTTCCCTCAGCACACTGCTAATTAACCTAATTTTGGTCATGCTGTGGGAAAGAAGTAAAGCAGATAGGAGAAAGATAATGCTTCCTCATTAATTGGCTCATGCCACAGAAGTTAAACTTGACTGTGTCAGACTGGCACTGCTAAACACTGCCAAGACACTAAAATAGTTGAAAAAGTGAGTAAAAGCAGAAGGCTGTCACTGCCCTGGGGCTAGGGTGGTGGCAGTAGAAGTGTGTCATTTGGATTCCTTGCTCTGCTCAGACACAGATACGTAGCTGTGGAATAGATGGAAGTTTTTACCTGCACCCTAAGTATGTTCTTAGTTTGAAGGATTTTCTTATCACCTTAACAGTTTGAATTGGAAGTGGTGGAGGAAAACTTGCCTAATATTTCAGTACCCTGTATTTTGGCAGTGAGAGCCATCTGCATGAGAGAACCATCAGGAAAGTGTTCTAAGGTTTTAAAACACATTTTGTCAGATTGCTGTGAAAAAACAAACAAACAACAACAACAAAAAACTGGAACAAAACCTCCCCTTCAGTGACATTAGGATTGCTGGGGAAAGGGAATCTGTTGAGAAACAGAGAGCAGAACACTGACTTAGAAGTCTGTGATATGAGAGAAGAAAAGATTAGAGAACAGCTGGTTGGGAATCTTCTGAGCAGATGTTTTTTTGTCAGAAATCATTTCCCAGTTGAATTTGAGTAACACTTGCATCATAAATTCTTCCTAGGCTCTGGGAAATTATGGTCAAAACAGGAAAAGAAATAATAGCCCTATCCAGAAAAAAACATGAGCATAATGTTCCCTTCTTTGCCTTTTGTAGAATGCAAAGTTAAATAGAATTTCCCATATCAAATAAGTGTAAGAACTACCACATGTTATGGGTGCTTCTTTCTTCCTTCCCTCTTTGTCTTGTCTGAAAAATCTGAGCAGAATGTTTCAGCATTCCAAGAGATGCAAAATCTGTCCTGGTCATCTCTGTCAAGGTGTGTGAGGTGAAATTTGGAGAACTGTGACGAATGCAATTTTAGTTGCAATGGCTCAGGTATCACAGAATCCTGGACTGGTTGGGGTGGGAAGGAACTTCTGGAAGCCAGGTTGTCCCACACCACTCTCAAGCAGGGCCACCTAGAACAGCTTGACCCATAGAACAGTGGCACAGGCTCCCCAGAGAGGTGGTTGAGGCCCCATCCCTGGGGCTATTCCAGGTGAGGTTGGCCAAGGCTCTGAGCAGCCTGGGCTAGTTGAGGGTGTCCCTGCTCCCTGCAGGGGGGCTGCAATAGATGCCCTTTGGAGGTCCCTTCCAGCCCTAACCATTCTCTGATTCTATGGTTTTGAATACCTCCAAGGATCAAGACTCCAGTCTGTGTGAGCAACCTGTGCCAGTGCCTGGTCACCCTCTGGGCCAAGCCCTTCAGCTGATTTTCAGTCCACTTCATCTGCTGATCCAGGCCATGCTTCACCAGCTTTACTGGTACTTCACTGAACTGTTTCTCATACTGAAGGTGTGATAGAGAAGAAACTATCAAGTCCATTATTCACTGTGATGAGTAGGTAGAATTAGAATTTGTAGTTTGGTCATGGTAATTTGCATTCCTCACTTGGTATTTACAGGTTCCTTACTAGAAAGAAAGTTTTTAAGCTCTAGAAGTTAGCATGAGACAGCTGATGTGTCAGTGTCGTTGATCTGCCAGCTGCCAGAGGAGGAGAGAGAGCAAGGCAGAGACAATTTCCTTCACCAAGATTCCAAGATCCTTTATTTATTAATTTACAGCTCCTTTTATACCCTTTTACCTTCAAGGTAATTGGACAAGAAATCAGCCACCCCCTGGGGTGATTGGCTGGGGTGCCACAACACCCAGAGTCAAAACATCTTTCTACTGTTTTACAAACAAATGCCAGCAAGGTCACAGCTTGGTGAGAGCCTTCACTTTCCCACAGGAAGGAAAATTCACTTGCTGCAGCATTTTAACACTTAGACATCAATGCACTGATAACTTGAAATGACTAAACAAAAGAAAAATAAAATTGTGTAAAATTAAGATACTACTGGCTTTTAAATTTATGTAGAACTTTACAATAAGTACAATTCATGAAATTGTGGAGAAGTTAATTTCAATTATTGCATATTTTTAATGGCTGCCAGGGATTTTTAGAATAAAGATATATGAGTTATACTCTTAAAGGTGAAGTATCTTACAGTAGAGAAGAAACTGGATGCATACACATATCAAAAGGAACTGACTAATGCATTTATCTCTATAGAAATGTATAGTTTGCTTAAAGTATGGAGTTGTTCCCATTTGGGAATGATTTAAAGGAAACTTTTAAAGTCATCTTCTAGTTAGCAGTTTTGGCAAGCTGAGCATGGGAGTCAACAGATGAGCACTTTTTAAAGAAAGCATATCAAAGCTGGTTTTGTTGTTTGCTTTTGCTATGAAGGTGTTTGCAAGACTGCTACTAGAGGAATATCTGAATAATTATTGATCTGGGAAAATTGATTTATTTCTTGAAGAATAGAAACATATGAAGGAGAAAAATAAAATGTATGCATATTAGAAATAATCTACACAAAGTAATTTATTCTTAGCTGTTGGAATTGTAGGTCTGAATTTGCATAATTAGTTGTTAATCAAAGAGTGGAACTTCAAGGCTTTTC
This sequence comes from Ceyx cyanopectus, assembly GCA_013401355.1. Lineage (NCBI taxonomy): Eukaryota > Metazoa > Chordata > Aves > Coraciiformes > Alcedinidae > Ceyx > Ceyx cyanopectus. The sequence continues at coordinate 63,864 of VYZU01005129.1, forward strand.
TGGGCTGTAGGCTGGTTAAATAAGGATTTTCTTATGCTTTTAGTTTTGTCTAGCTGGCAAGAATGCCTCAGCTGTATTCTGCAAGTGATTGTAGTTTCCATAATTGATAGTTATGTTAGAATTCTTACATTGCAAAAGCAATAATTAAGATTTAAACTCTAATACATGGATGGTGAAGTATTGTTAGAAGCAGATGCCCTAAATTAGACATGGCTTCTACGGAATGGATCATTAAAACATGCTAATTGCTTTCTATATCAAAAATCATTATTTCATCATATTAATGCTTGTCAGAGTATATGCCCAGGGCTACACTGTTTTTACACAGCTAAAGAAATTTCTGATGCAAATATAACTGCTTTCAGTATTTTCAACTTCCAGTTTTAAAGCAGTACAGTGTGCATGGCTGCAGCTTTTGTTCAGTCAGCTTTTTGTTGGGGAACTATCTCTTCTTTACAGTATTCAATTGTAGAAGGTATCCTTTGCAATTCAGTCCATTAAGCTTTGTGACTAGTTAATGCATTATCCCTGGTGAGGTGAAAAGATGTGAAAGAGAGGAACAATACTCAGGAGGAAACATACTCCAGTTAATAATAACCAGCAGCAGCAAAATTGGTACAGCAATTTGTAGGTAATTAGCCAACAGGACAAAAAGACCATATGGCCAGGCATTGTGTGTTATGTACTTTTCTGCCAAAATAAAATAAATTACAGACTGGGCCTTTCATCTAATAAAATTATTATTATTAGTCTTTAATGTGTGAAGTATATTTGATATTAAAATGAAATTTAACTTAAAAGTTAATATAACAACACTTTGCTTATTTTTGGCTAATTTTTTATATTGTGTCAGAGAAGATGGTAACCAAAGCCAGGGTGACTTTTGAGTCTGACTGTCAGTAAGCTGATGAGAGAGCAGAGGGGAGCTCTCACATCCACGTTTTGCCATCTGCAGATGAGCAGGACACACCTGATGAGTGAGTTAGGAAAGGGATGCAGGACAAGGAAACAGGAATGCATTCAGGAGAAAAGAGGACATCCTCATTTCACCTCCACACGTGGACACTGCCAACAGCAGCCCTGTGTAAGGGATTGCAGTGAAGTCCAGGACAGTTTAAAGGGAAATTCAATAGCACAGAAGGTTCTCTGATTTCAGTGGCAGTGTTTTTCTAGACGTAAGAAGAACCAGGAAGAAATCATGACAGTGTCAGGAAGGGGCAGATATTGAGTTGTTGGTGGCAGAGTGAATGTGACTTTTTAGAGAGGGGTTAAGTAATGAAAGTCTTGAGAATGGAATCTTTAGCTCCAGATACCCTAGATATAGTTAGATGGAAATACCTCTCAGACATTTGTGACACAGATCATCTGTAAATGCCTTTGCCTCTCACCTCTGTAGTCAGCTTTGCATGTTGTAGATGCATTGATCCCCTGAGTATTTCTGCTGGGTACAGTAGTCATAAACCAACCTAAATACCTGAAATAGTGTAACATATGTTGTACTGTCAATCTCTTTTCTGATATTTACCTTTTCCTCCAAAATGGTGAGTTAGATTTAGTTCAGAACCAAGCCTACAGACCTGTTTATAGGCTACAGGTCTTCTCTGTACTCACCCAACAAAGATTGCACATTCTAGTTTAGAACTAAACGTTGTAAACAGTAGTTACACAAGTGACCATGCTGTTCTCCTGAAACAGTAAATTGAGCTACCTAGTCATACAGAACAAAGAGTTCAGATCACACTGGTTTAAATTCATGTATTTTTTTAAGTACATTAATATTTCTTCAAGTTTGAGCATCAGGCAAAAAGGTAACACTCTGCAATGCTGTCCTAGAGCTATTGAAAAATCACTACAGGTACATTTGCTAATCAGCACATTCACCTCAGAGTGGGAAAATGTTTGAGAACTTTTAAAAAAGGTGAGGCAATATTACAGTATGTAAGAAGTTTACATTATATAATAGGCATAACAAAAGGAGGCAAACATACTATTTTTATCAGGAGTTGCAAATGGATTTTAAGGACATACTGAAGATTCCTCATAGCAATATATAATCTGTAAGGAAATATGAGAAGACAACTATAAGAAAAAACTATAAATAAGCTTTATCTAGAGCAAGTTGTGACACAATTGCTGAAACGACTTCTGGGTCTCTGGAGGCACCATCTGTTCCCCTTTCTTAATCAGAGATCACAAGAAGGGGTAATATTTAATTGCACTGTTTGCTTTTCTTTCTTACATAATTTCAAAACTTAGATATCATCATAGTGCAATATATATACCATGACAAAATTATTAATGATGTCTAGAGTTCACATAGCAAATATGCTTGCACTGCTGCACTGCTGAAAACTGATAGGATTATTTTTTAATGATCAAATCATACTCTATTAAAAATAACATGTAGCAGGAAAGAAGTAGCAGGTGGATGATATTGAAACTGAGGCATAGCTTTCTATAAAATGCTATGAACTGTATCAATGTCTTTAGATGAAAGATGTGCAGTTCTTTAATCTCTCAAAAGTATATCAATTAAAACACAGTTTTATGACTCTGTACAACTAATGTATTTAAGGTAATAGTAGTTACCTGAATGCCATGTTATTATGGGTATGAGAAGTTAATATAGAATTTTCTTATATTTTCTTCATAATTAGTAGTCTGTTCTTTTAAAATATATTATAAAATCCTTTATATTATGGAAGCACCATGAGGTCTTTGCCTCATGGCAAAAGCTTTTATTTCATTCCTTAAGGTAGAAGAGGCTTTGTTCAAAATAAATAAATAAATAAAATAGGGGACAATCATAACCATTTAAAAGTCTAAACCAAATAGATTTTATTATATGATCTTATTCAATGTCTTGTGGAAAGTGCCTATTCTGGATGATCAGGAACACTTGCCACAAATAGGCAATGCAAAGGAGTCAGTCAATAACATCACAAGATGTTGAACACTGTCATGTCTAAGTTTCTTCACTTGTTAGTTACAGTCTTCAGCACAGACCTATTCTAATTTTTTTTTTAGTCTGAGATGTGTGAAATTCTGGCTACAGTCAGTCTATTAATTTAATTAATTAAAAAATCTATTAAAGTTCCCTAAATTATCTATTAACTTATATAATTATCTTCCTCTGGTCTTCAAATGCTTTTCCTGCTGTTGGTGTTTGCAATCCTGAATAGGAAAGGGTAAAGCAAATTTTCAATATAGCATTGTGAAATCAAAAGAACATTGATCTGACTCTGACAGCCAATGCATTGGAATTGCCCAAACGGTGAATTGGTGCTCTTTATGTTTTATAAGTATTGAAATGACTCAGAAGTGATGTTCTTCATTATTTTGAAAGCATCCATTTTACAATACCCATTTTTTCTTCAAATCTAATCAATTGTTTGAACTGCTTTGAAAGAAAGTAATAGCTGATGTGTATTTGCAGAGCACAAAAAGCTTTGAAAATGGGAAAATGCATTCTGGCTTCTCTTTGTCTGATGTTTGAAATGCTCTCTTTGAAAACTTGCATCACTGTGAAGCAGAAATGCATGCTGAGGTTATGAAATCATTCACCCAATTGTGGTCAGAGACAGGTTTTAATCAGAGGAGCAGATAATTGAAATAAGTGTTAAAGTGGAACTGCCACTGCTCCTTCATCGGTGCTCCCACTATTGCAGCATTCTTCTTCATAGGAAAACTTGGCATGGCACAGACACAGAATAGTTTATAAAAGATTTCACTTTCAGTCCATTGCTTCTGGATTGACCTGAATTAGGAATAGCCAAAGTGCAATCCACCAAATTTGTCTGATGTTTCATTCTGCCCAGTGACACTAATAGCAAAGCACCCAGAGTTGAAGTGATGCTGACCTTTAATACATCCCTTCCTATACTAAGTAAAGGTGAAAAAACAGCTGCCATCCTACTGGCAAGGCCAATGGAATAGCAAAAGAATCCAAATGGAGACAAAGTCACCTTTTAATGAGGTAGCAGCTACTTTTTGAAATAGATTGAGAAGAATTTATCCAAGACAGGCACTTGCTTCAGAGTAGCTCCAGCTGTGGGACATGAGTAAACTATAGACCAAAAATCCCATCACAATGTTAGTAGAGCTCTAAGCCCCAAGTGGAAAATCCTGGCAAGTGCTAAGCAAGGTCCTCAGTTAGGTTGTACCACTGCTGGGTGACTGGCTGAACTGAAATAATGTTGATTTCCACTGGTTTTAGATGATGTATTTTGTGACTGAAGGAAATAAATAATCACAGCTCTTGAAGTGGATCGGTGAAAGCAGCTTTTCTGAGTCACTCCACATAGATGATGGGCAAGTTTTATCCAAAGCAACTAGCATTTATTGTGCCTGAGTACAGCAGACTCTTTTAGGGTTTCTGATTAAAGGAAAAAATTAACATTCTCTACAGATACCACTGCCTGATTGTGCTGCTTCGGTGGCAGTCTGAACAGAGAGCAGAGATATAAATAAGGGTGGACTATGAACCACTTCCCTGCTGAATGAGCTGTCCTTCACAACTGTACTTGGTAGACTAGTGTAAAGTACTGACAATTCTGAGTCCATTTACAGACATGAAGGATTTGAATCTCCAGATTTTAAAAATTTTATATCTTTGACATCCAACAATACGGATAAAAAAGCCAAATAGAAAATTAATAAAACCAAATAAATAGAAAATTATTTTATCTGTTGGTAATATTTACTTTTCATGTAGTAGACCACAGCCACAGACATTTTGAGTACCATGCAGTTCAGGGAGCAGTATATTACTATTTTCACAACAACTGTGTTCTGCCCCATAAAAAGGGAAAATATGCTTGACTTGAGGCAAAAGAAGAGAGCATAGAGAGAAGCAACAGCCAACATAAAACACAGCATAACTCTACTCAGTTTATAAATATAGTAGCATGCAGTGCTTATTTTCTTATGCTATTTTGTCAAGTTGTTGTTTAGAATTCAAAATTCACGTCTCTTTCTCAAAGGCTTAATAGTAGACAGGGATTATCATTAAAATGCTGTTTGCAGTTTGAAAGGTTGCTTGACGTTAAAGAATAATTTTCTTTTNAAAGGAGTCAGTCAATAACATCACAAGATGTTGAACACTGTCATGTCTAAGTTTCTTCACTTGTTAGTTACAGTCTTCAGCACAGACCTATTCTAATTTTTTTTTTAGTCTGAGATGTGTGAAATTCTGGCTACAGTCAGTCTATTAATTTAATTAATTAAAAAATCTATTAAAGTTCCCTAAATTATCTATTAACTTATATAATTATCTTCCTCTGGTCTTCAAATGCTTTTCCTGCTGTTGGTGTTTGCAATCCTGAATAGGAAAGGGTAAAGCAAATTTTCAATATAGCATTGTGAAATCAAAAGAACATTGATCTGACTCTGACAGCCAATGCATTGGAATTGCCCAAACGGTGAATTGGTGCTCTTTATGTTTTATAAGTATTGAAATGACTCAGAAGTGATGTTCTTCATTATTTTGAAAGCATCCATTTTACAATACCCATTTTTTCTTCAAATCTAATCAATTGTTTGAACTGCTTTGAAAGAAAGTAATAGCTGATGTGTATTTGCAGAGCACAAAAAGCTTTGAAAATGGGAAAATGCATTCTGGCTTCTCTTTGTCTGATGTTTGAAATGCTCTCTTTGAAAACTTGCATCACTGTGAAGCAGAAATGCATGCTGAGGTTATGAAATCATTCACCCAATTGTGGTCAGAGACAGGTTTTAATCAGAGGAGCAGATAATTGAAATAAGTGTTAAAGTGGAACTGCCACTGCTCCTTCATCGGTGCTCCCACTATTGCAGCATTCTTCTTCATAGGAAAACTTGGCATGGCACAGACACAGAATAGTTTATAAAAGATTTCACTTTCAGTCCATTGCTTCTGGATTGACCTGAATTAGGAATAGCCAAAGTGCAATCCACCAAATTTGTCTGATGTTTCATTCTGCCCAGTGACACTAATAGCAAAGCACCCAGAGTTGAAGTGATGCTGACCTTTAATACATCCCTTCCTATACTAAGTAAAGGTGAAAAAACAGCTGCCATCCTACTGGCAAGGCCAATGGAATAGCAAAAGAATCCAAATGGAGACAAAGTCACCTTTTAATGAGGTAGCAGCTACTTTTTGAAATAGATTGAGAAGAATTTATCCAAGACAGGCACTTGCTTCAGAGTAGCTCCAGCTGTGGGACATGAGTAAACTATAGACCAAAAATCCCATCACAATGTTAGTAGAGCTCTAAGCCCCAAGTGGAAAATCCTGGCAAGTGCTAAGCAAGGTCCTCAGTTAGGTTGTACCACTGCTGGGTGACTGGCTGAACTGAAATAATGTTGATTTCCACTGGTTTTAGATGATGTATTTTGTGACTGAAGGAAATAAATAATCACAGCTCTTGAAGTGGATCGGTGAAAGCAGCTTTTCTGAGTCACTCCACATAGATGATGGGCAAGTTTTATCCAAAGCAACTAGCATTTATTGTGCCTGAGTACAGCAGACTCTTTTAGGGTTTCTGATTAAAGGAAAAAATTAACATTCTCTACAGATACCACTGCCTGATTGTGCTGCTTCGGTGGCAGTCTGAACAGAGAGCAGAGATATAAATAAGGGTGGACTATGAACCACTTCCCTGCTGAATGAGCTGTCCTTCACAACTGTACTTGGTAGACTAGTGTAAAGTACTGACAATTCTGAGTCCATTTACAGACATGAAGGATTTGAATCTCCAGATTTTAAAAATTTTATATCTTTGACATCCAACAATACGGATAAAAAAGCCAAATAGAAAATTAATAAAACCAAATAAATAGAAAATTATTTTATCTGTTGGTAATATTTACTTTTCATGTAGTAGACCACAGCCACAGACATTTTGAGTACCATGCAGTTCAGGGAGCAGTATATTACTATTTTCACAACAACTGTGTTCTGCCCCATAAAAAGGGAAAATATGCTTGACTTGAGGCAAAAGAAGAGAGCATAGAGAGAAGCAACAGCCAACATAAAACACAGCATAACTCTACTCAGTTTATAAATATAGTAGCATGCAGTGCTTATTTTCTTATGCTATTTTGTCAAGTTGTTGTTTAGAATTCAAAATTCACGTCTCTTTCTCAAAGGCTTAATAGTAGACAGGGATTATCATTAAAATGCTGTTTGCAGTTTGAAAGGTTGCTTGACGTTAAAGAATAATTTTCTTTT